>CAKNYM010043296.1:68413-90043 GCA_932195095.1 Andricus curvator
AATCTTTCAAAGCTCGGATTAACAAGTGCATCGAAGTGCGAGGACACTATTTTGAGCACTTATTGTAAAATAATTGATCGAAATCAAGCATCCCTGTGGTGAGAGGCAAGGGGACTCACCGAAATCAAGCACGCCGTTGGATGGTGAGAGGCAAGGGGACTCACCGAAATTAAGCACCCCGAAGGGAATAGACAACTACTACGTCCGCGTCGTTATTCCTGGGTAGAGCTAAAAGTAGTGTCAACAATTTCATTTTTCGCAATTGCAGCGCCATCTATCGCGAATCGAAACAAATTTTCCGAATAAAACTTACGTATTTCGTAAAGGAGAATCTGAATCTGTGATAAAAAATTGGGGTTGCCATTTGAAATTACAAAGTTACCCCCACCCCTGCCTCCTGTGGGGGTGGGGGTGGGGTAAATTTTAGAAAATCTTTTTTCCCCCTCGAAAATGAAAAGTTTTTATTCCGGACATTTTTTCCTTAGGATGCGTATTTTTTGAGATATTTCGTTGTCTCAAGTTAAAAAAACACCCTGTACATATATATATATAGAATTTTCGTTATCAAACACTTTTATTCCAACTTAAACTAAATTAAATTGGACTTCTTTTTAGTATCAGAAGTCAATTTTCCAAGGCCAGAAAAACTCTATTATGTTGCATTCAAAAAGATTTGTTCTAAAAAGAAATAAATAAATAAGAAAATATAAATTTAGACGGAGAAAACGCAATTATCTCTAGCACCAAGTTCAGATATGCACGAAAATGAATGAACAGTCTGAATGAAGTGTTCATGGAAAAAAAGTTTATTTTTTATGTTCTAAAAATGAATAATAATAAAATAATACATTTTTTTCGCAAGGCGGGGTCGCGCTGTGTCAGCTCAAGCGCCATCTGGTACTCGGTTGCCGGTAGGGCACGGATCTACTCTTATATATTCGGCGAAGCAAAAAGCAATCCGCACGCCTTGAAAATCCACGGTTTGCCTATGACCCCGAACTTCCACTGAAAAAAGGGGGTATCCCAATAGAATTTCTACTCGATTGTTTTCTAAAGAAATGTTTGGGAAATGTAACAACAACAAAATTGTTCGCCTGCACAAATGAGCATTCTATTACATCCGAGGATTTATTAATTAAATTAATTCGAGGGAATTTACTCAATTAACCAATTCTGTATGGTTAAAAAATAAATACTTGCATGCAAGTATCGATAATTTTATGGGCCGATTCCCTTCCCTATTCGTTCAGGGCTTTTCTAAAATGCCGTTGAGCTTGGGTTGTTGTTCTATTGTTGTAAAATAATATTAGACATATTGTTAGGTATGGTACATTTTTATATTTGAGATGACACAGGTTATATATATAATTAAAAAAAAGGGTTAAACAACCACTGCAGGGTCCCACTGAGAGAAACTGCCATCTAAAAGGTGGCACCGGCTCCCAGTAGAACCGCGGTAAATCAGACTTATGGCCACTTCTCACAACCGTGAGATGGGTGGCCACAGGGCATGACGAGATCACAACGACAGGCCGACAAAATCCTCGTGTGTCTTGAGGAAACGAAGCGACCCAAGGATGACAGCTTTCTGCATCCATCTCGACATATATATACATAGATTACATATCGAATGTGGTCGTGTGTGTGAAGTGTAGTGTAATATTTGTCGATACTGCACATTACCAGATGTCAGGCGAAATGATGAACAAATTTTTGTTGCCCAAATGTGTTTATTAACCTACTCTCAATTGAGAGGCATGAAAATAATATATATTTTTTTTATTTATTTATTAAGAAAACCCGTTACTTTGGATATAACTCTACTACAGGACTGTCTTTCTAATCTAGGAAGTACTTACTTCCCCGTGTGCTTTTTGCGTATTTTTAAATTTTTTGTTCCCGTCAAAAAAATAAAAGGAATTTAGGAAACTAAACTACCAAAAAAAAACCATCTTGCCGCGAAGTTAAACTGAATCCCGTAATCTATTTTCCAGCAATAGCGGGAACACTCTTTCCGATTTTATTATTTATTTAACGTCGGACCGCGACCGAAAAAATCGAGAGAGATTAGGGGTACAAAATCGAACGCGAAATTCCTTCCGACGGATTCTTACATTAGTGGGTTCCGTCGGACGACAGACTTCAGAACAATTTAGGATCGATTTTGAGTTACTGTCGTAAACTCTGAATCGATCAGTAGGAGGAGGCACTGCTTTCGATCGTAGAACTCCTGTCGGCGAGGATTTGGTCGTATTTTGCAAAATTGAATTTTTCACGCCCGATAAGTGTTCCTCCGCGGCACTACTTCCAATAATTTGGTCATACAGCATTTCGATTCCACTCATTCCTAGAAGTTAATGATAACTTACATTTTTCGCAACTGCTGCCATTTTTATTTAAAGACTAAAAAGAATTAAGAAATTGGAAGGTTCATTGCCCTTTTAAATTCAAATCGTTGTACTTTCCTATTGTCTTTATTAGAGTAATATTATCTTTCATAGGTCAGCATTGTTACATTTTAACTTATGTAGGGTTACCATCCGTCCTGTTTTTTCGGGACATGTCCTCTTTTTTCGAGGTCTGTCCTGGTGTCCTGGTTTTTTCTTGAAAATAGGCAAAATGTCCTGGTTTTTTACGAAACCAAGATTTTTGAGAGCAAATATTTTATATTTCTATTTTTCTACAATCGCAGTTGCATGTTTCAGCATAATACTGAACGCGACTATAGAAATGCGCGCGCTATCCACGGCATTAAGTAGCGTGATAGTGCATGTTACAATATCGGTAGCAAAGCTAAATATTAGCGATTGAGTACTTTGTACACCTGCTCAGTGCTTCGGTGTACATTTATTTATTTATAAATACAATAATTTATATTAGTACAGTATTTATACCATTTCCCATACTTTTGTCAAGGTTATCTGGTACATTTCTGTCTTGATGACCTTTTTTTTTACATTCTCATTCTAATGAGAAGGTATTGGTTTTATGTAAAATTTGACATAGTCGGTTTTCATCAAATCTCCACGTTTTGAGACCCCCTGAGCTAGAAAAAACGATTTTTACCAAGGTGTCTGTCTGTCTGTAGTCTGTAGTCTGTAGTCTGTAGTCTGTAGTCTGTAGTCTGTCTGTCTGTCTGTAGCCACGATAACTTTCGAAAAAATGATCAGATTTGATTGAGCTTTGGCACACTTTTTTATGGCCGAAAAATAGAGAACGAGTTCGTTAACCAGCTATTTTGGATGAAAATCCAAAAAGTGAGCACATTTTGAAAATTTTTGAGACCACTTTTTTTGAAGATTTTAAAATTCTATGTGCGGTTATTAGTAGTACGCAAAATGACGAACAAAATATTCTTATGACTTTTCGTGATAAAAAAAAAATACTGGAGTTATAGCATTTTCAAAATTCCAAAAAACAAACGAAAATGAACATTTTAAGCCGAAAAACGCACGATATGAAAAAAAGTCAAGAGGAGAAAAACGTTGATTCCTGAACACCCTATAATATTTTTATAACAACTTTTTGAATTTTTTGAAAAATAAAAAATTCAAATTTTGATCGCACAAAAAATTAATGAAAAATCAAAAAAGCCATTTTGCTGTCAAACTATGCAAGATACCAGAAAAGATCATTTCACCAAAATTGTGCACCTAAAAAAGATCTACAAATTTCTTATCATTCACTTTTTGATATGACGCGTAGTTTTTGTTTTATTCGTAAAAAACAGCATTGAAAATAGAAAAATCAAATTTTCAGACGAATATTACCAGCTACGAAAAAATGACCGAAACAAAATTTGTTCATCCAAGGAAGAGGTACAAATTTATTGTGACTCATGTTTCGATAGGATGCGTGGTTTTTGTTTTATTCGTGAAAATAACATTGAGAGTAAAAAAAAAAAATTTTTGAAAAAACAATGCAAGGTACGAAAACATATAAATGAACAAAAATTGTGCATTCAAAAAAGACTTACAAACCCGTAATCAATGTTTGTGGTAAGAATATATTCAAAAAGAAAAAATTAACTTTTTTGATAAACGGCACAAGCTAAAATAAAATGTTAACTAATAAAATATGTCGCCTGAATTATATCATTACTTTTCATTTGAAATCAAATACAAATTTAGTAATTTGTATATGAAGAACATATAACACGAAGCACAAAGTGCGCGCTCAGTGTATTTACCGAAGCGCACGCCGTAAGTGCGCTCAAACTTTATTGTTTCTAACATACGGTTCAACTGATTTTCAAATCAAATATCGAGCGCGAAGCGCGAGTGTCTGGATGAGAATGTGTTCCTTAAGGTCGATAGAACCTTGAGTAAATAAAGTTCCTTTTCAGTCTAAAATAAAAACAAATTTAACAATCACTTAATATGTAGAGGTTTTGATAATTTTATAATATTTGCAAACAAACTTTTTCTTTTCATCGAAGTCGAACACGAAGTTCAAAAATCTAGAGGAGCCGAGCGTAAAGCGCGATGCATATACGCCCGAGCGCGTAGCGCGAGGTGAATACATAATGTTGCGCATTTCATACTTTATCCCGCCTTTGCTCTGAGACCTTATCTCGTAATGAGAGCCCTCACGTGCTTCTAGTGGTAGCAGAAACTCGCGATTTCTGCACCGTGAATTCAGTGCGAACGATTATTTCGTACGAGTTACAAGTGCGTTTCGTCAGTTTCGAGTTTTAAGCTGTTTTAACTTTTTAGTTACAAGTGAGTCCCCTTTTCTCATGGAAGTTATTTTTCGTTCTTGTGTCTTGCAAAAAAAAGGCTCGTGACTTAATTTTTTTGTTAATAATCTTTTCTCGTGCCTCTTTTAGTGCGTGGCTATTTGGATGCGTTAGGACGAAAAGAGAGAGCGGAAGCTCTCCTGGCCTGAGGTAGGGCCAGATTACGTGGCAGGAGTTTTCCGATTTTCCACGGTTAGTACCCTTTTGCATTTATATATTGTTAAAATCTAAAGTATTCCATTTTTAAACCGAAATATGATTTTAAAATTGACATGATATCAATAATTCAACACAAGCTACAGCCGCGTTAAACATTGCATTGTCAAGTACTAATATACAAGCATACAACAAGATTACTATGATTCCAATTTAAAATTTATACAGTTTAATCACTTTAAAAAAATTAATTAAAAAGACATGGTTCCATTTATCAAGCAGATTTTTGATTTTGAAAATTCCCATGTTAACGATTTGAATTTGAAAAATGGTTCCTTTTACGTTGTAGAATTGATGAATTTTTTCTTAGGAATGTGATATTATTTAATTTTAGTTAATGTAATATAAATCTCAAATAATGTTAATATCATTTAATAGTGCAGTTTAATATTGAAGTCAAAATTAATTATTCAACTAATCATTGATTTTGATTATTTTTTATCTATAAGTATAATTATTCTCAAATGATTCCATTTGGAAAGATCTAGAAATAAAACCAAACCATTGTCACGTACGAACTAATTATATTTTAATTCCAATTCAACAAATCTCCTGTAAAAAAGCTGCCTAGAATTCCGTAGATTTAAAATTGTTGAAAGGAAAGAAAATTTTGATATTGAGATTGTACGCTGGGGGGGGGGGGCTTCCCCAAAACTGAAAGAAGGCGAGAGGCTCGTCTTCTTTTTATATTTATTTTTGTGAGTAAGTTTCCGTGCTCTCAGACTGAGAGTTGCTGTCCTGAACATCTTATCTTAGGCAAGATAGCAAGGTCGATGAAGCAGGAAAATAGTATACATTTCACCTTATTGAGATTTTATATTTTCTGTCACTGAGCGTTAACAAAATTTTCACATTAGACGATATTTACCATTATAAATAATTTAATTGGAACGATACATGGCTTACCGTTTTTCCTTGTGTCTACCGCTGGAGAGAAGAAAGCAATAGAAAGGGGAACGAATGTGTCCCTTTTCTGATTTTTTTATCTTCCCGTCTCGGGTGGGCAAGATTCAATATTTTTTTTGCGTCAATCATCCAACGATAATTGACTCTAGTTTATTACCACGTTCGCGTACACACACAGGTCACACGCGAACACCTGTTAGTTTTCTGAATTCGCTGTTATGAGAAATAGTCAAAATAACCATTTCCCATAAAAAGGAATTATAGTCCTTGCGAGCAAATTGTTCCTTTTCATTTTGAGGTTCGAAAAGGTGCAATTTCGTCCAGACTAATTTTTAATTTTGAGCGACCGAGGTGCATTGAAATTCTGTAGTCATAGCGTATAGCCCGGTTACGCGCGAGAAAAGGGACGGCGACATACACGGGCCGTAAAAGAGAGAGGGAGATCAAGTATGTCGGTCGCAGTACACGTGCATGTGTGTATGCACGCCAACGCAGCAGTTCTTTAGCCTCACAGTCGTTCCTCCTTTCTTTCGCTTTTTCGTGCTTATGACTATTATGGCCAAGTTTAAATTTCAAATTTGAAAGCAACTAAATTCCAAATCCCTACAAAATTAAGAGCGTTTCATTTTTAAAGTATCTTAAATTACAATTTCAAGGGATTTCCCAGGCTTTCAATATTTTTCAGGGATTTTAAAAATTATTTCTAATTCATTTGAATTCTTTTGAATTGCTTTCTAGTCATTAGTCACTTTTTTCGTTAGAAATTAATTCGTAATAATGTATCCTGCACTCGTTAACCTTTCAGCGCGAAAAAGTATCCTATCTTACAATTTTAATTGTTCTATTTAAAATTAATTTACAAGTAAACTTGTTGAATTTTGATGTATATTAGATGTTCAAAATTAATTAAAAATTTGAAATGATTTCAAATAATTTTAGACGAAGTGTTTACAAATACCGACAACATTTGGCTATTCGTACCGAAATTTTGGTACGAATAGCCCACGGCCTAATTTAAAACAAAATTTACATTTGTGCAGATTTCAAACAAAAATTTAGAAGGTTTCTAAGAATGGTGAAAGGCTTCGAAAATAACCAAGGAAACCCCACTTCGTTGAGACACCTAGGAAAATTGAAAATGACTTTTTGTTTTGAAAATTAATTCTAATAGAATATTTTAAAAAATTTAAAAAGATTTTCAAAATTGTCAAAAACGAATCTGGAAGATTTTAAGGAGATATTTTTAATTTTTCAGAAAAAGATTTATTTTTAAAAAATTTTAATTTATTTTTTTTAATTTGTAGGAAAATCCTTAGGGAGACTTCGAATTATTTTGGAATTGTTTACAAGTTCTGAAAAATTTGAAAATAATAAAAAAGTTTTAAATGTAGAGCAAGATGTAGAATTGTATATGTTTCAAGGTTTTTGAAGGAAATTTTGACACTTTTTAAGGATTTAAAATTTTCTCGTTTTTTTTTCGTTGTAGAAATTTATTTAAAATAAAACTAATTTAACTTCTGATCTAAGAAATTTCCAGTTTGTAACAAAATGTAGGTGCTCAATTTTTAATATTTCTATCTTGGAATTGTTTAGAATGATTTGCAGCTCAGTTTTTAGTACTTAAATGGGAAAATGTTTAGCTTTAGATTATAAAAATGTTTAATATCACTTTTTCTGGCGACACACAAACCATTTTTATTTATTTACTGGTTTTTGGTAGTGTCCTCTGTTTCTACGAGCAAAACGATCAAATTTGGTGTGCCGGGAATAGCCTTCAGAGTGGAGACCATCTCTTATAAAGGGGCTTGGGTGTACCCTGACGGGTCGCAGCGGCCCGATACTATTTCCACTACAGCACGTGCACCCAAGTAGTGATCATATAGATTTCATTTCATTTGACGATTTCCCTCTTTTAGATACCAGTTGTCATTCCTCTGTCTCTCCCCCTTTTTCTTTTTTCTTTTTCAGCCCGTTCGTCGAAACTCCAGAGCCGGGACAATTCGAGGATGCTTAGATTTTGTTATTAATTTAAGTTTATTTCTTCTCCCCCTTTTTCTCTTTTATATTTCATTTTTGATTTAGAATATAACCTCCCTTTTTTATTATAACCTGTTCTCTTCCTGCGACCTTCCCTTGAGTTTTTTTCCATTGTACCTTTTCAAATTCTCTTGACCCTTTTTCTTATGTTTTTTTCAAACTTCCAAACAAAATCAAAATTTCGTGTTATCTCAAAAACGATAAGAGATACGTGAACCCGAAAATATTTTCAGGATTCTATACAAAGTGTGGGCCCAGGTTACCACACGCAAACACTTGAAAAAGTGAAAATAAGTAACAATAACTAGTAGTAGTAGTTGTGACGTTGACAATACCTGATACTATTTGGATTTCCGGGAACCGTTGAATGATACGCAAAATAATTGAATGACGAGTTTGGCTTAATTCGAATGGGTCCAGTTACAACGAAATTTTTCAAAATAATTACCGATTTTTTTTTTTTTTTTTTTTTTGATGCGGAGTTTTTTTTGGCACGGAACCATCCGTTCTCGAACCTTCTCCTCTTTGTCTCTCGGTCGGAGCGGGCAGCCTGGTATCCTGCAGGATCCGCCGCGAAAAAAATGTTGACGGGCCGTTAGGAAGCGAGCGGGCGCTCACTTTTCGCCTTAGTGTATCTTCCGTGACCTTCAGTCGAGTCGCTTTTGGTGCGTCCCCTTTTTCAGGTTCTTGATTTCCTGGACTGGTGCTTGAGCAATCCGGTTTCTTTGATGGGCTCCTTATACCACTTCCACAGTTTGTTGATATGATCTTTGAACCGATGGTGAGTAATTTTTGTTCTTATTATATATATATATCATAAGAATAAATAATAATAATATCATTCCTCCCAAAGTACTATGTGTTAATACATAGTGCTTTTTCACTTTAATGTGATTTAGGCTCAATGCGTTTAATTGATTTTCCAAATTAGCTAAAGAAATATCCGTCTTTTGTCCTTGCCAGGTCATGGTGGTTTCCAATTGCTGTGACTTTGCCTGTGACAATATAATTTTTTAATGTTAGCCTTATTATAGATAAATCAAGGTGAACAAGGGGTTCATATATGAAGGGAGGATATTCAAAGTCGTATAACCGCCATTTAAAATTTTTTACGGGAGAGCGGAAAAACGCTCGCGTTTCTTGTAAGACAGTTACCGAAATGCAATGTTTGAAAAATTCTCACAATAAAACTATTGCGAATTTTGACTTGCTCTTGTCGCTGAAATGACGGCATCAGCTTAGAGTTTCGAAAAAAAAAACAATTTTGAAAAATTGGCGGTTATACGACTTTGAATATCCACCCTTCATATATACTCTTTTGGGTCCTCCTTGATCACTATTGCTGGCAACATCACTTTTCCCGTTCTTAGGATACATCCCTTTTCTAGTTCAACTAAGCCTATTCCGCTTAGCAATACGTTTCTTACTAAATTACCGTTACAGGAAATGGAAGCAGTCTCCGGTGTCACTAACGAATATAGCCACCCTCCCAGCGTGATGATGGAGATCCAAACTGGTTGGTTATTGTACGAGATCCTGATGTCGCATCCCTTCAAGGCTTCCGAAGATGCATGAACTAGGAGTTCCAACTCACATTGCGGACTCGTGACTGCGTCGTAGACGGGATGCTGGGCATGGCAGAGGTATCGTCCGTTGAATTGGTTGCATTTCTGCTGGATATCTTCCGTCAGATGTATGTAATTTCTTTCGTCTTCACTAACGGCTAAACAATTGGTCCTGAGTAGTATATAAGCTCGGCCTGTTCCATTTTTCAGTATTTCTTGAACAATGGGTACCTGATATAATCGATATAACTGATATTGTTTTCTTTCCAGTAGTGGAATGTCCAGCGCAACCGTCAGCCTTCCGTCATGCTACCTGATTGACACCGCAGAGATGCGCATTAAATCCGGGATGTTGACATCTGGCAGCGCTATTGGAAATTCCAGGGTTTGGACATGATCCTGTGCTTCTCTGGTGATGGTGTTCAACTGCTGGGACGAAATCAATGAAGGTACCTACAAGTAGATACCTACGGTATCTACTTGCTCCAGCGAGTGAGTCGAAGTATCCACGTTAAGTTCTAAAGTCAATATTTTATTAGCGGTTATTGTCATGTCCCGTTTTAATCCTTTTAATTCTTCTTCTTTCTGTTCTTCTTTGGCGTGTAACTGTTCTAATTCTGAGCGACCCAAATGAGTCTGTTTGCCAGCTAATTTAGAGATGTTGTTTTGTGCGGCGTTTAATTCCATTATGGCTTGCTCGTATCGTTCCCCGTCCTCATAATGTAAAATTCCCATTGTCGGTTCTGCTATTTTGCTGACAAACCCAAACCAGGGCATGGTTCGGCGCCGTCGGTGTATGCTTTGCGGCACTTCCGAAAGGGAATGTATTTCGGTATGACGGAATAATTCCTTCAAAGATTTTTTGAATTCCTCTAACTATGTCTCTGAAGTTAGGATTTTCTTTTGCAACCGGTAATAACTCATCAGGATTCGGCAGTCTTGTTCCAACGTAGCTTGGGAATGCTTATATGTAGACTCCAATTTCTTTGAGCAGGGGTACAAAATCGACCGCGAAATTTCTTCCGACGGATTCTTACATTAGTCGTTTCCGTCGGACGACAGACTTAAGAATGATTTATGATCGATTTTGAGTTACTGTCGTAAACTCTGAATCGATCGGTAGAAGAAGGCACTGCTTTCGACCGTAGATCACCTGTGGGCGAGGATTTGGTCGTATTTTGCAAAATTGCATTTCTCACGCCCGATAAGTGTTCTTCCGCGGCACTACTTCCAATAATTTGATGATACAGCATTTCGATTCCACTCATTTCTAGAAGCTAATGATAACTTACATTTTTCGCAACTGCTGCCATTTTTATTTAAAGATTAATAGGAGTTGAGAAATTGGAAGGTTCATTGCCCTTTTAAATTCCAATCGTTATAATTTCCTATTGTCTTTATTAGAGTAATATTATCTTTCATAGGTCAGCATTATTGCTCAAAATTCTTAAATAAGTGCAATCGCAAATGGCATCCTCTGAAATCATAAATAGACTTTTTATTTGAAATTATATTTTGTATCATTTCCTTTTCGTTTTCGTTTTTGTTTCTCGTCGTTTATTTAAAAATTTTGACGTGTTGCCTCTTTACTCTTTTTTCGTTATTTGTAAAGTTTCTTTCATTATTCCTAATTTACTTTTTCTTCTTCTTGACTCTTGCCACTTACAGTTACAGTGTTGTTTAATTATAATGTAAGGAGTGTGAGTGTGAGTGTGTAAGTCCACACACTAGCGCCTCAAACAGCTTACCGTCTAGTGAGTGTGTGTATGCGTGTGTCGGCACTGTGCGCCTCACACATGCTAGCGTTACCGTGTGTCGACTATTCTTATTTCTATGGTTTCTTAGGTCTAGTTTAATTATACACCTTTTTGTATGGATAATTACATGTATATAATAACTGTAAGATGGGTGCTTGACTCGTTACGTGCGGTTATTATTTAATTTGAAAAATGTTAAATTCGCACCTAACAAATGTTGCGAGCGAATTTTGAGAATTTCATTTGAATGAATAATGTGGCTCGAAATATTATTTCAAGCCACATAAGCTGAAAGCTAAATAACTCTCCAAGTCTCTCTTATTTATTTTTCTACAGGTACTAAAAATTTAGGTTACCTCCCCCAATTCACTCAATAATGTAAGGGTGAATTGCGGGAAGAGAATATGTGCATGTGTTGAATGAATGACGCAAACTTGAGCCTAGGCCTGAAAATAAAATGACTACGAAGCATTGTGCTAGCATTTTCCTAGAAATCTAGAATAAAAAGAAAGGAAACATTGTAAGGGTCCAAAAGGAACGAGGGTGTGATTACACTCGCTATGATGAACAGTTACACACACGCACGCGAGGCACCCATTCCACCTCTCTTTCGCTGACGCTTAAAAACATCGCCGTCTCGCTCTCTGTAGGTAGATACGCTGCCGCGACGATGGCAAGCCTCGATGCTCACACACGGTCTTGCCTCCTCCTTCCTCCCTATATGCTCGGCATAAGCGTGTCTCTTTCTTTGCACACAAGCAAGATCTACGGTACAACCACAGCAGTTCAATGCACCTCGATTCTCTTCTGTTCTTCTCCTTCTTCACGCGCTATTCTCCCATAAGTCCGTCTCGCTCCTCACCCTAAATACATCCCACCGTAGCTGGACAGTACGAGCACGTGGAAATACCAAAAGAACACCGCGTGCTCACTCAGCAAAAAAATTTGTAACGCTAAAATCCTCGTTTTTTATGATAAAAGGTTTGGAATTAATATATACTTATATTTAAGTTGAAAATTCCAACCTCAATCAGTTCCGATGCAAATTGAAATTAAAATTTCTTTTAGAAATATAAAGAAAGACTTGAATGCACCTCAATTCTGTAAAGTGCCGACGAGGTTCCTGTCTCGCAGGTGCAAAAATTCAAACGAAAGCATTTGACAATACAATTCTCGCACACTTAGAAACCAATCTACCTGGCTAGTCAATTTTGCAAACGCTGCTTTGACTCTCACGGCGTATCCCTACCTTCCTAATCCAAATTCCGCAATTCCGCAAAAATCCCTACCTGAATCACCTCAATTATAAACCATCGGACAGAAGTCAGAAACCGCAGTAACTTGGGCAACCTGGCGCAGGCCGGAACTACCCAGACTTTTGTCCGTCCGGTGTCGGGATCGAATTGATCAATTCTTTTTGGGAAATCTAGCCCATAAGACGCGAAGCCCCTGTCCGGGTCAACGAAATTTTCTTTATATTATTTTCGGTACGGGAACGGGAGTGAACCGCCGGGATGGATGGATTGACCGGGAGAATTCGATTTTTACGATTGGGACGTAAAAATCTTTAAAAAAAACCTCTATCCGACGGGAGTAAAGGCAGTAACTTGGGCAAACTGGCGCAGGCCGGAACTACCCAGACTTTTGTCCGTCCGATGTCGGGATCAAGAATCTGATAGAAGTTTTACTGGTAAAACTTAGTCCGTAAGACGCAACCATGTCCTATCCCTGGCACCGAAATTCTAGCTTTCGACCACGTAACGGGAGTGAGTGTTACGAGCGAACCCCCTCCCATTTCTTAAAAAGATTTTCGGTTTCTCCCTGCTGAATTAAGGTAACATGAAATATTACTTCAAGTTATATTAATTCGAACTCTGTACAGGAGTCCTTTCCCTGTGGGCAGGATTTGAAAAATAAAAAAGGCCCTCACGACCAACGCACCCCCCTCTCTCTCTCTCTCTAAGATACCTATAGGTTAAGGAACGGGGTATCTCTACAAGTTACCCCCATAATTTTAAATATGAAGAAACGAAGGAAGAAAGGGACAACGAGCCGCTAATGAAAAGCCCGCGGCGGCGTGCATACACATATGCATATGCATTACACCACCATACTCTATCTCCCTTTTTCACAGGTCGGGTATATCTCCGTCCCTTTCTCGCGCGTATCCAGGCTACACACACAGCATTCCCATGCTCCTCGATCGCTTTACTCTTCTCTCTCCTCCTTTCTTCCTCCGCATATTCCTACCATAAGAGTATCTCTTTCTTGCATATGACCGAGCTGTGCTGCTGTGGCTCGGTTCTCTGCTCGCTATTCCTTGCTCTCTCTTTCCACCCTATCCTCCCATAAATTCGTCTCGCTTCTCACCCAATATACTAATCACTACAGCATGACAGCAAGCCCACGTGGGGTACCAAAACATATTTTAAGTTAAAAATTCCAACCTTCATCTATTTTGATGCGAATTGAAAATTGACAATTCTCTTGAGAAAGCGTAAAAGACTTCGAAGCACCTTACTCCCGTAAAGTGCTGACGAGGTTTCTGTCTCACAGGTGCGAAAAGTCGAACGAAGACATTTACCCATACGAATTTCGCGTACATAGAAATAAAGCTGAAAATCATGCAAGATATCCCTTCCTTCCCCATAAAATTCCGCAATTCTGCAAATATCCCTACTTAGATCTCCCCAACTATGAGCTGTCGAGGTGCATCGGACAGAAGTAAATTTCGCAGTCACTTGGGCAACCTGGCACGAGCCGGATCTACCCAGACTTTTGTCCGTCCGAAGTCGGGACCGTAGAATCGCAGTAATTCTTTTTTTTTGGGAACTCTAGCCCTTAAGTCGTGAAGCTTCCGTCCACGTCAACGAAAATTTCTTTCGGTACGGGAATTAACGGAGTGAACCGCCGCGACCGATTGAGGGACCGGGAGAATTAGATCTTACGATCCGGACGTTAAACTAAAAAATAAATAAAAATCTCTTGCCGATGGGAGGAAGACAATAACTTGGGCAACCTGGCACGGGCCGGAACTATCCAGACGTTTGTCCGTCCGAATTTCGGGATTGAGAATGGAATTATTTATTTTGGGAATATAGCCCTTAAGTCGTAAACCCTCGTCCAGGTCAACGAAAAATTATTTTCGGTACGGGAATTAACGGGAGTGGACCGCCGGGATCGATAGATCCAACCAATTAAATATAAATTCTCGATACGGACGTTAATCAAATAAAATCTCCGTCTGACGGGAAGCAGGCCTGTGACGGGAGTGTCATAGTTCATTGCGTCATATCCGGCCTGTGAAAACAACAAAATAAAAAAAATTAGTCTAGACAAAATTGCATCTTTTCGAATCTCAAAACGAAAAGGAGCACTTTTCTCGCAAGGACTATAATTCCTTTTTATGGGAAATGGTTATTCTCACTATTTCTCATAAAAGCGAATTCGAACAATCGACAGGTGTTCGCTCGTGACTTGTGTGTGCATGCGAACGCGGTGAGAACTAGAGTCAATTAACACTAGATAATTGACGCGACGAAAAGAAAAAAAAATCTTAAATCTCGCCCGCTCGAGACGGGAAGAAAAGTCCAGAGAACAAGGCACATCCTCGTTCTCCCTTCTGTAGCCTTCTTCTCTCCAGCGGTAGACATAGGAAAGCGGTAAGCAATGTATCGTTGCAATTGACTATTGTTAATTTTGATAAGATTATTATCTGTGAATTTGTGCATATATATGTGTATATATATATATATATGTGGACAATATAAAATTTTCAATGTGTTAAAATTGACGGTTATATTTTTCCTGCACCAACCTTGTTGTCTTGTTTAAATAAGATTTTTAGGACAGCAACTCTCGGTCTGAGAGCAGGGCAACTTACCCACAAAAATAAATATAAAAATAAGACGAGCTTCTCGCCTTCTTTCAGTTTTGAGAAAGCCTCCCCCAGCGTTCAATAATAATATTAAAACTTTCTCTCTCTTTCAACTTTGAATCCGCGGAATATTTAGGCAGCATATTTTATTTTCAGGAGATATTTGAAATTAGGAAACCAATAGAGCTTATTCGTACGTGACAGTGAGCCACCGGAATCGATGGGTTTTAACCGTTAAACGCGGTCCGGACGTAAAATTTTGAAATCTCCATCCGACGGGAGGTAGGGCAGCAACGCGTGCGGTCAGTTTTCTTTCCGCGTCCTATTCGACCTACTGAAAAACTAAATTTGAGATTATTCTAGGAAAAATCGCCTCTTTTTGAATCTGAAAACGAAAAGGAGCAATTTTCCCGTAAGGCTTTAATTCACTTTTACGAGAAGTATATATATTTTCTATCTCCCGTAAAAGCGAATTCACGGAAGGTGACAGGTGTTCGCGTGTGTTTGTATGTGTCGGGAATACCTTGAAGGACTAGAGTGAGTAATTAAACCCATGTAAATAAGAGGTTTTCGCCCGCTCAAACAAAGGGAGGGAAAATTCAGAAGGCCCTTCGTTCCTTCTGGACTTAGTTTTCCTTTCTCCGACGACGACCGGTAGTTCTAGTGAAACAACAATTTGGTAAGCTGTATCGTTCTTTTTCTCTGATACTTTCCTTTTTCTTTACCTGTTGACACGTTCTACCCATTGTAGAACGTGCCCTTTTATTTGAATCTCGCTATTTCTCCTTTAATTGATTTGTAATGCTCTCTATTTTCTCGTATAAATAAATCTCAGTGTTACTATGAAATATTGAGAAACCAAATTTATTTCGAATTCGGCGAATTTGCGAAATCCTCATTTATTTACAATTTTTCGGGACAACAACTCTCAGTCCGAGAGAAGGGGTACCAACCCACAGAAAAATAAATACAGGAAAGACGAGCCTCTCGCCCTTCCTTCAGTTTTGGGTAAGCCTCCCCCCAAAGTACCAATACTAGGCAGCTTTTATTTTTCAGGGTCTTTTTATGGATTCAAAAATAAATTTTTAATTGGTTCGTACGTGACACAAATCACTCCCTTTTTTATTGTCGTCCCCTGACGATCATATAAATACTTTTTAGCTTATGTTGCGCATTTCTTACTTTATCCCGCCTTTGCTCTGAGACCTTATCTCGTAATGAGAGCCCTCACGTGCTTCTAGTGGTAGCAAAAACTCGCAATTTCTGCACCGTGAATTCAGTGCGAACAATGTACGAGTTACAAGTACGTTTCGTCAATTTCGAGTTTTGTGCTGTTTTAACTTTTTAGTTACAAGTGAGTCCCCTTTTCTCATGGAAGTTATATTTCGTTCTTGTGTCTTGCAAAAAAAAGGCTCGTAACTTAATTTTTTTGTTAATAATCTTTTCTCGTGCCTCTTTTAGTGCGTGGCTATTTGGACGGATTACGACGAAAGAAGAGAGCGGAAGCTGTCCTGGCCTGAGGTAGGGCCAGATTACGTGGCAGGAGTTTTCCGATTTTCCCCGGTTAGTACCCTTTTACATTTATATGTTGTTAAAATCTAGAGTATTTCATTTTTGACCCAAAATATGATTTGAAAATTGACATATCAATAATTCAACTGAAGTGTGTACCGTCAAAATCCGGCTAGTCATACCAAAAGTTCGGTGCAATTAGTCCTGGCTAGTTCGACATAAACAAAATTTCACTTTCAATCTAAAATTGGTCGCTTTTGTAATTTTTGAAATTAATTGTTTTTTTCTTTTGTTCGTTTTAATGTTACGACCGACTTAAGAAAAATAAGCGTTAATTGAAGTTGTTCTCATTTTCTTTAAGGTAGGCCGGAGGTCCAAAATGTCAATTCTCATTAGGTTCGAAGAATTCTTTTTATTTTGCGAGATCTTTGCTTCACTCTCTTCGGACTGAAGATGCCATACTTGCTGTTCGCTGACCAACGTTCGGAAAAGGTTTGACAAAAACGAACAGCTGTTTTATGAGACCAAATAGAAACTATACCCTGTCGAGATTTATTTTTAACACAAGGATACACGTTCTTTTTAAACACTTTTTCATGCTTACCTATCACTACCACCTCTATTCCTTTAAATTAGAAACAGGGCAGGCTCATAAATTCTTGGTAGAGAGAGATTTTAAAGGAAAGAAAAAACTAGTACATACCTGTACTCTCTGTACCTATACCCTGTACCTCTCCGCACCTTCGTCCGTTTGTCCTTCCGTCAACCGTTTCGTCCTTGTATTTGATTCAAGCGCTATTTTAATTTTTATTTCTTAACCGTTTCCGTGTCACAAAAATTTCTTGGAAATTGCAACTTGATCCTTATCACTGCCGATACCGTTTCGTCCATGTCTTTGATTCAAGCGCTATTTTAATTTTTACTCCTTAACCGTTTCCGTGTCTCAAAAATTTCTTTGAAATTGCAACTTGATCCTTATTACTGCCGATACCATTTCGTCCTTGTCTTTGATTCAAGCGCTATTTTAATTTTCACTTCTCAACCGTTTCCGTGTCTCAAAAATTTCTTTGAAATTGCAACTTGATCCTTATCACTCCCGATACCGTTTCCATCTACTGGATTTTAATTTTATTAAAGAAATAAATTCTCTGTTACTTATCGGCAAAGATTTTCTTTTAATGTCTACGTCCATCTCGCATTGAGTTATGTTCTGTCATCGTTACTATGAAATAAAACCGTCGAATTTAGAATTGTCGTTATCAAACACTTTTATTCCAACTTGAAATAAATTAAATTGAACTTCTTTTTAGTATCAGAAGTCAATATCCCAAGGCCAGAAAAACTCTATCATGTTGCATTCAAAAAGGTTTGTTCTAAAAAGAAATAAATAAATAAGAACAAATCAATTTAAACGGAGAAAACGCAATTGTCTCTAGCACCAAGTTCAGATATGCACGAAAATAGCAAAACAATTGTATGTTTTAGACTACAAATTAGATAGTTAAGTTTTGAGTCTGTAATAATTACAATTATAATGGTTATTACAATTATAAATTCAGTTTTTCTTCAAAGCTGAAAAATAATTTTTTATTCAACTGAATGAACAGGCTGAATGAAGTGTTCATGGAAAAAAGTTTATTTTTCATGTTCTAAAAATGAATAATAATAAAATAATAAGTTTTTTTCACAAGGCGGTGTCGCGCTGTGTCGGCTCAAGCGCCATCTGGTACTTCTCACAACCGTCAGATGGGTGGCCACAGGGCACGACAAAATCACAACGAGAGGCCGGCGAAATCCTCGTGTGTCTTGAGGACACGAAGCGACCCAAGGTATCCGGTGTTCGCTTTTGATTTCTTGGGAATCGAACCGAAGGGCCTACGAAAAAGCCACCGAAAGCGTCCTCGGGTTACGGATAGAAGGTCCCTGTACCAAGGGTTTCTGCTGAATATGGTTACAATAATTAATAAACAGTCGCGGACAATTGTCCAGGGATGGTCCCGAAGGAATAACCCCTAAGCGAGGGCGTAACAACCGTGCCGAAAGCTGAATGGCACCTGGGTGAGGTGTCTCAAACAGTGACTCTGGGATACCGGGCGACCTCTCAGAGCATCAGCCTTATCCTTGCACGCGGGGCTCTACAAGGATGGACGGACCCTTTTCTCTAGCCGGTCGTGGAAACAACAATGAGAACACCAAACATAGTTGTCGGAAGTGCGGTTCAAAACAATCGAACGCGCAGGGTCCGACAACAATGCCGACTACCCTAGAGTTGGGGGAGTCAATCAACACGGAGTCAGTGCGATTGACCGGCAGAATCTCATTACTTTTAAGTGGACGGATCGACTCAAGGACGACCTGCTGGAGTGCTATGATAACAGTATGGCCCCTGAACGAAAAGGTTACATGGCGTTACTGCATGCTCTGTGGTGCGAGAAACATCCAGAGCTCTCGGATTTTTCGCAAAAACGTCTGCGAAAACGTGCCCAGGACATCTGGAAAAGGGGTTATATAAGCGGAGCGCCTACTCAACCGCAGCCAGAACAAGCCGTCAGCAGAGAAAGAACGGCGACAATGAGACCAACCTCGAACAGGCATCCAATAGAGAAAGAACGATGCTTCAAGACCCGGAAAAACATCAACATTCAGGTTTCTCCCAAGCCCAAAGATCTGACTGAACTGGATGATGAGCTTCGTGGAGATTTTTCGGAAGAATCTGACCTCTGGACTATCAATTGTGGTGTGTACTGACCATCAGGCACCATATTATTGACAGAATACGAGTACTATCTAACGCTATAAGAAGTCTAGAGCGGAGAGAGAGGTGGGTCAGAGAAAATCAACAGTTTTTGTCTGACCCATCTCGACTCTTCCAAGACCCTCCAGTCACTGTCGACCATCCGTCCAAACCAGTGGAGTTCGAAGCATTTTGGAGAGAAATCTACGAAGTCCAACACCCACTTGAAGGAGGCTCAAAGCACATAAATAGCGTCAAGGAGCTGTGCAGTGCCCTCATAACAGCTGAGGAGGAATGCCGACCTTTCACTACCGAGGAGGTGAAAAACGTATTAAGAGGCATGAAGAACTATTCCGCTCCGGGACCAGATGGTATCAAGACCTTCTGGTGGAAGACGTTTCCTTCAACCCACCAGCATCTGGCCCGAATTTTCACCGCATATCTAAAGTCGGAAGAGCCTATTCCGGAGTGGTTGGTGGAAGGGCGCACAGTGCTCCTGCCGAAGGCTGGCAACTTAGCTGACCCTATGAATTACAGGCCAATAACTTGTCTGAACACACTGTATAAGATCTTCACAGATATCCTCAATGATAGTATTATTTCGACACTTGGACCTGTGTAGCGAGAGATGTATGAACAGCGCGGCTCAAAGAAAGGCGTAGCAGGATGTCGGGAGAACTTGCTCATCGATAGATGTGGCTGTAAAGACGCAGCATCCTATCAGCGATTCCTATCGATGGCCTGGATTGATTTCCGGAAAGCTTTCGATTCAACCTCCCATAGACTTATCATCTGTCTGTTGGAAAGCTTAAATGTTCATCCACACATCGTGAGGTGCATAGAGAGATTAATGCCGCTTTGGGAAACCAGATTTACTATCTCATCTGGAAAACATCGTGTGATCACGAACAGTATCACCTTTCATAGAGGTGTGTTTCAAGGCGAAACCATGAGCCCTCTCCTGTTTTGCCTCACATTATTGCCACTATCTCTCGCACTTCGCCATTCCGAAGGGTACCTCTGCCGCAAACCTGGAAACCGAAAGCATAAGGTCACTCATGTATTTTAAATTTATGATCTTAAGCTCTATGCTAGAAATTAAGAGAAACTACATCTAGCTCTGAAAATTGTCAAATAGTACACTCAAGAGATTGAATGGAATTCGGGTTAGAGAAATGCACTAAGGTTAATTTGAAGAAAGGAAAACTTAATGGCATCCCCGAAGACCCTGAGCTCGTCGACAGAAGTGCTATACGATACCTTAGCGGTGGAGAGACCTATACATACCTGGACGTGCCACAGAGCCGCATTCAGGACGTGACATCTATAAAGGGTACTCTCCGATGCAGATGCAAACGTCTCATCCGACGGATATGGTCTTCCGAACTGTCGGCAAGGAACAAAGTATCTGCAACGAACATGCTTGCCGTCCCCGTAGTACTCTATTCATTTGGAGTAGTTCCATGGACGAAGGCCGAGCTCAGATCTCTCGATATCAGGTCCCGGAAGGTTATGCACATGAACAATAGCATGCACCTTAAGTCTTCTGTTCCACGACTTTACATCTCACGCCATCAAGGTGGTCACGGAATACTGAATCTTGAATGTCTTCACAACAGGATTATTCTGGGTACAGCGCATATAGTCGCAAATGGACAAGACCCTCATCTTAAAATGGTCAGGAAACACGAAGAAGTGGGCAAAGAGGCGTTTCTGTACAAAGCAGCGGAGGAGGCTGCTGAAACACTCGGCCTTGACCCGGATTGAAGTCGGGCACGGAGGGCTTCGTTTTGGCATGTCAAGACGGTGTCATTTCCACTCTAGCATACCGTCGCCACATTTTGAGCCAAGGCATTCCCGACGATAGCTGCAGAGCGTGTCATGCACACCCCGAGCATCTAGGGCACATACTATCTAATTGTCCAACTCATGCGGGAACGGCCTACATCTAAAGGCACAATGCGGCACTAAGAGTGCTTTATTACCATCTCTGTCACTCTTACGGCATTCAGCCAAATACCTCTCCGATAAACGCTCCTAGAGAAATAGAGTCAATTGTCGAAAATGAGAAGTACCGCATATACTGGAACTTCATATTCTCGACAATTGTTTCTTTTGCGCACTCGAGGCCTGACATAGTTCTTCTTGACTTCGAGAAACGAACCATGTTCGTTATCGAATTTTCGGCACCAGCCGACAAAAACGTCACAGCCAAGGAGAAAGAAAAGAAAGAGAGGTATAAAGACTTTATAAGGGAGTTGCGACGGTTATACCCGGAATATTCTGTT
>CAKNYM010043298.1:0-48865 GCA_932195095.1 Andricus curvator
CTTCCTTGCACTCTGGACACGCACCCATTGCTCTAATTGATCAATATCAGTTATTGGTAAATCCCAAAAAAAACAAGAATCCAGCAGTTTCGAAAGAAACAAACTAGCTCAGACGCACCAGAAACACAAAAAGTCACTACTTGCAAATTTTTATTCAAAAAAGAGCAAGAAAAACACTCGAAAATACGATACTCCGGAGAGCAGCAAATCGACACGTCCGCTCCGACCACCGTTACCAATACGTTGCCTATAATTTTGAAACGTTGCTAATAATTAAGTATTTACCCTTCAATTTTCCTGGTACACTCTCTTAAAATGAACCAGTAAAATCTCACTGATTCCTGGTGAAATCTTACTTGTTAAAATAGCCAGAAGTGTGACACTGGCAAGCAGTGAGATATCACTGATTCACTCAGTGCAATCCCATTACTGGAACAACCAGTGAGGTTCACGGGTTCACTCAGTATCAGTTGTACGCGTTATCGTCCGTCAGCTAGTTACGTATGACACTTATCATCAATCACTTTTGTGCTAACCTTGGCATTAACTTTCGAAAACAGCACTTAACCGTCACAACAATAAATGAGAGCCGAGCTGCAATATAATAGGATATATTTCGCCAGGTCGCGTCGCTCAGAGTCAAACCCAAATGACCAGGGGCCACCCCACTTTCAAGCGAGAGATATTATATCGCCTGCTTATTGCAGCCAGGTCCCAAATATTTCCAACACAAACACTATTAGACAATAAAGTTCGTTTTCAACAGTATTAAGCAACACGTGAACTCGAAAAATGCAAAGACGTCGGCGCGGTGCGGACTAGACGACTGGAGGTTGGTGTCTTGGCCGCGTGGAGTGCTATATCACGGCTTAAATATATATTTTGGTGTCACTGGTAGATTCAGTAACGCTGTTTTTGTTGAGTCACTTACTGGTTCACCCAGTCAAAATCAGAAATTCACAAGTTCACTAGTTCAGTATAAGAGAACAGACATTCCATAAAAAGAGCTGTGCTGCAAATATATTTTAAAAAATCTGGCACAACGTAAGATGATGATCCATTTATACAGAAATTCTAATTTCTAGAAAGGGGCCATTTAAAAACTACGTCCCGCTATTTTGAAAACTTTTTCCATCCCTCCCCTTCTTCGTCACATATAATCAGACAAAGCTTGAAACCCCCAGGGTGACGTCACAATAACACAACCCCCCCCCCCCTCCTTTAAGCCAACATCTTTTCCGATGTCATTTGATAAACGCCCAAAATAAAACACAAAACTTACAAGCATAATATTTTAACAGACTTCACAGCCCAAAATGGGACATAGGGTTGTTTTTCACGAAAAGAAGGAATAATAGGGAAACAAATTCTTTCAAATTGAATTTATGTATACTTACTTCAACAATCAAACAAATCAATTTCAGAACAAACAGTTACATTTTTAACTAATAGTTGAATTTTCGAATAAAGATACGAATTTTCAACAAAATTGTTCTACTTTTAATCACATTAGTTGAATTTTCAAACTATAATGATACATTTTCCACCAAATAGTTGAATTTTCAAAAACATGATAATCATCAACCAAGCAGGTGCATTTACAATCAGGTAGCAGAACTTTCAATCAAATGAGACGACTTATCAACAAAATAATTTGAGTTTTAACCAAATAGTTGAATTTTTAACCAAATGATCGCGCTCTTAAAGAAAAAAAGATTGCATTTTTAGCAAAATAGTTGAATTTTCAAGCCTAGAAGACATATTTTTCAGTATATAGTTTAATTTTCAATTTAAAAATATTGATTCTCCACAAATAATATCATAGCTGTTATTTGAACCAAAAAAATATTTTTATTACAAATCTCAAATAATCGAATTAATTACAAAAAGATGAATTTACAACAGAATAGTTTAATCCTTATCGAAAACAGATTATTTTTTAACCTAAGAGTTGCACTTTTGACCGAAAAAGATTAAATTTCTACCAGAAGAGACAAATTTTCAATAAAGAAAGATTTTTCATTCAAGAGAAAAAAAAAGTCAAACAAATTGTTGAATTTTCAAGCCAAAACGGCGAATTTTCTACAAAAACGTTTAATCTTTCACCCAGAAATATGAATGTTAAATGAAGAAGTTAATTTTCAACCGAATAGTTAAATTTTCTACCAAAATAATAAAATATTCAACACTGAAAGACGAATTTTCAATAAAATAGATGAATTTTTCAATAAAGCAGTTGAATTTTCAACAAAAAAGTTAATTTTCAAGCACATAATTGAATTTTAAACTGAAAACGATCAATTTTCAACCAAGAATAGAATAGTTAAATTTGTATTTCACAAAATTGATTTTCAACCACTTTTAATATAGTAGTTTAACACCAACTTGTTGAATTTTTATTCAAGAAGATCTATTTTCTGGCAAAAAAGTGGATTCACAACAAAATACATAAATTTTCAACAAAAACGATCAATTTTCAACCAAAAATGGAATAATTAAATTTTCAGGTAAAAAAATTAATTTTCAAACAAAAAGAACAAATTTTCAACAGTGTTGTTCAATATTTCAACCAATAAATTGAATCTTTAACAAAGTAGTTCAACTTTCAACTAAGTACGTAGTTGAATTACCAACCAAAACAAAAGAATTCTTAATAAGAAATCTTATAGTTGAATTTTAAACTAAAACCGATCAATTTTCGACCCGAAAGTGGAATACTTAAATTTTCAGTTAAAAAATTAATTTAAAAAAAAACAAAAAAAAACGAATTTTCAATAAAATCTTTCAATCTTTAACCAATAAAATCAATTTTTTACAAATTATTTGAATTTTCAACCAAAAAATGTAAATTCTGAATTTAAAAATAGTTGGATTTTGATATTGGGTTCTATTCATTCAGTTGCCATTTGAGCGAAAAAACGAGAAAAAGGGGAAGTTCGTTAAAAACGGGGGGAAAAATTGGAGTTCTTCAAAAAAGGAGAAAGGAGAGGAATAGGAGGAGAAAGAGTGCATTAAAAAAAAAATTATTTACAATGCCCTGATTAAATAGCATTGTGTAATTTACAAGGAAAGTTTTGTTGCCAAAATGAAAATGAAACATGACTGCCAAAAATGTACAAACACTGACTACTAAAAAACAAAGTACGCCCAATTTTTGTGTAAATCTAACTGACCATGTGTGGGTTTCTAGTGCTGGTTTTATTAGAATGGTTTTGCAAATGTGCAACGAGCTGTCGTTGTGCGGCCGTCTGCCTTTGAGTCAATAAATTCGGATTTGCCTGGCTACACCCTTACTCAATGCGTAAACGCATTCATACGGCGAGCATAGGCCCGTAATCGCGCGTATACGCGCAGACCAGTTCCCTTTACTGCATTCTATTCGCTTCTATTCGGTGCTGGCGACTGGTAGCATTAACAGAGAGAGAATAGCATTATTGCAACACCATCCCCTTGCTCGAACCCTTGCTCTACTCTTCCCCACTTTAACTCCGTGATGCTCGTTCACTGACTACCCCTTCCTCGCTCTTTGCCCTTTGCCCTTTTCGAGCCCAAAACAGACCAGCTGCACCAGCCTATGCATCAGAAACATGGCCTGGTTCCAGTTCGAACCAATAAGGCCATTTTTCTCTGGTATAATCCAACCGAGCGACCAGTAAACGGAATGTAGATCGCTAGCGAACACAGTATGATATACACCGGTGACTGGAATATTAAAGGATTATTTTCGAATAGGGAGGACTAGGGGTGAGACTTTCGCAAGGCTTTAGGCGAGAGGAAACCAATTGTTAGCAATAGGGTGTCTTTGCATTGTGACCAAATTGGAAAAGTTGATCCTGAATTCATGGAGTTCGAGGTATAGTAAGTGCAAAGAGAGAGGAGAATGTTTTGTGAAAATAAGGGACTTTAGTACTTGAAAGAGTTGAAAATTGCATTATGCCGATAGAGATCATTAAATTTAATTTAAGTAATTTAATTCAATTAATTAAATTTAATTAATTAATTTTTAATCAACATTACATTTTTTTAGGTTTTAAATAAATTTGATTATAATTTCAAATTTAGGGAATGATCTGTTTGATTTTCTGAAAATTCTTGTATAATTTACAGAACAATCTTGTGTAAGATATCACAAAAATTCAAATAATTTTATGAAAACTATCGTAGAAAATAAATTAAAGGTAATAAAAAGAAAATTTTAAAATATAGTGTAAAAATTGAGAAAAAAATAGTAAAAGAAACTAAATTCAAATTTTCAGTATTCGGTTGAATAAAAATTAAGTTTCGAGTATAAATCAGTTCTACGAAATCTTTCCGGAATTTTTAGAAAATGACGTAAATTTTTTCTGCAAAAGTTCTATAGAATTATCTATAGAATGTTTGCAGAAGAATCATAAAATTCCCTTACAAGTTTTGATAAATTTTATATTGAAGTCTATAAAATGTCAATACAATATCTATACGGAAAAGTATTTCAATGAAGATTCATAACATTTGTATTGAAATTCTGCCAAAATTCGACTATTATTTCTATGGAGATTCTTTGGAAATTCATTTTAAATTCTCATAGAATCTCTAAAATTTTTGGGAAATTTTCATAAAAGCTCAGCACTACATTAGTAAAGTTCTCATGGGATTTCTATGAGATCTCTTCCATCGAAGTTCCAAGTAGAGAAAAATACTATTTTTGGCATTACCAAAAAAATCTATAAAATTAGTAGTATACCATTAAGCCATTTCCCTTTCAGGGTAGGCGTGACACTACCCGATTCGAGTAGTGTTTCTAGGTTAGTTTCTTGTAGTAAATAACTACAAGTGTGGGCTCACCACACCCACGATGTGCCAACAGCACTCAGTTTTCTCGAATGGTCACCCATCCAAGTACTAACCGCGCCCAACGCTGTTTAACTTCAGTGATCTGACGAGAACTGGTTTTTCCAGCGTGGTATGGCTGTTGGCCATGTATATACCAATTCCATTTCAAATCAGGCAGAGCGGCCCAACTTAGGGTGTCAGAATGATCTGATATTTGGATATATCATTCTATGATGAAAATAAGGGAACAAGTATTTTAGAGTTTGATCAACTTTTTTTCATTGTTACAATCATTCAATGGTTACCTACCAACTCTCAAAAACTAACTACATATATCTCTTAAGTTTCGTTCTTGGTAAACCACTGCTTGACATTGAACAAAATTATTTTTGATAATTGTACTTTTCGCATTTTTCTCGGAAACAATGAAAGGTACGAAAAATCACATCAAGGTTTACAGATCTAAAAAAGTTCTACAAAAAATATCGTTTGCTCTTTTGTGAGATCTTACATCGCTTACGAGAAAAAATTATACTTAAAAAAACATTGTCCTGAGCTCAAAAACGGTTTAGCCCGCATAAAACTTTTATGATGCCTTTTTTGTATTAGCCGCAACTTTTTAAAAATATTAAAAAAATAAATAAAATGGTGGTTTTTTCCCTAGAAATCTTCTTTTCATGTTTTTGGAATTCCATGAAATTTTTTTTTTTAATATATTCAATATTTGAGTTTTTATCTTAAAATATTGCAAGATATCATAAAAGAGCAAGAGGTAGTTTTTGTAGAACTTTTCTAGATGTAAAAACTATTTTTTGCGTATCTTTTTGTACCTTTCGTTCTTTCCGAAAAAAAAAACAACTTAAAAATTCGATTTTTCAAAAATAATTTCTTTCAATGAGAATCATGTCACATGTCCGAAATTACCCCGCTGACGTTGCGCTTGTTCGGAAATACGCATTTTGAAAAACATTTCTATTAGTTTTTGAAAACTCGCAAGTAATCTTCAAATAATTTTTAAAAATAAAAAAAAATGTTGTGGGCAAAGTATGAATTACGTGCCACTCTTGTTTAACTCTAGAATGATGTATTCAAAAAGGGAAGCACACGTGCAATTAAAAGAAACTTATTGAAGAAAAGATTAAAGAGAAAGTGAAGCCCCATAAGCGTTACTAATTTTACTACAACTTTCAGAGTAGAACTAATGACAATATTACTACATCGAGTTTTATGTCGAGATAATTCACCAGGGTTGTTAGAGTGTGAATAAACGTCGAGTTGAGTCTTAATAAACCATCTCTATAAATTCTCATTTAGAGGTTGGATGGTGATTTAATTTTCAAGAATAGTTGCGAATGAGATTGCAATACTACCTTGCGAATCGTACGTCTGAAAGTGTATAGAAGAGGAAAACCATAGATAGAGGACTCGAAGATCTGCCTGAGCTTGCGGTCTCGTAATGTTGTTTCAAGCACCGTACTGTGATAAATAATCATCAACCAAAATTTACCGGCTTCCCAAACCTCATGAACAACGTTTTCCAGCTTCAGCTTAACTGATTTCTTATCCGCTTCACCTGAATAATTGCTGGTAAATTTGAGTATAATAATAAATAATTATTTATCATTAACTCGTATACATTCTCTTCTGAAAATTTTTCAGCCTACCCTATTTTCGCTAATTAACATCGATACTAACTCAATTCCACGTGCATGTAAATTAACAAGCTGTATCTTTCGATAAGGCAAAAGTTGCGCGCGTGTATGTAAGCCCGTAGATATGAAAATATCCGGCAATTAGAGCACGAGACTTCCTCCGATGGCCTAGGCTACGATCACCTACCATTAATAATAGCGCCACCTCGAATTAAAATCGATTTTCATTCTGCTCAATTTATGATATGAATATTGCACATTAATCTGCCTTATAAATTTTTAAGTGCGGTTGGCCATTGTCCCCGACTCTTTCTCTAGTTCCCTGCTACGAAAGCCGACGTTTTCTCGATTACGAATATTAGCCAGGGAACATGAGCAGCTGGCTCTTCCGCTTATTTTAACTCTTAACATTTTTTCTGCTATTACAACCATAGGTGGATCATATCTTCGTATTCAGTAGAAAATTGAACATTACAATTTTAATTTTTTATATTCTCGTTTTTTTGTTCGTTTTATTACATTTAATCAAGAATACTATATTTTTTCATTTTCCTTGGAGCTCTGATTTGCAGCCAATAATGCAACAATTACTTTCCTAAAAAAGTCAAATATTTTATATCTGAATTTTCTTAAAATGTAAATATAATAAGCTCTATTTTTGAAAACATCGGTTAGGTTGTCTTGAGTCATGCAATTTCCTACATCGTTGAAAATTTCTCGTCCTCTAACCTTCAATCTGAAGCAAAAAATTCTTTTACGACGAATATATCACAGGAACACTGAGCAATAAAGTGCAGCCGGTATAAAAGCATTTGTTCGGGGAAAGTGTGAAAATCCGAGCAGGAAACTAAGCTTTGAAAGTTGCCTAGTGTAGCTACCGGAGTAAGGGTTGGCTAGAAAAAGTGGCTCTTTCGCATTCGCAGGTTCAGTGAAGCGACGTCGATAAAAGGCATAAAAAGCTCTCGATTTCCGTACACTCAGCCATCGCTCACCTCTCGATGCGCGAGTATTCGCATTCGGGGCACATCGAATTCTTTAGCGATTCGCAAATAAAGTCGTGCAGAATGGACAAATGAAAGCGTATAGATTTTCGTTATTGAGAGGCTGCATGGGCTGGCCGAAGCTGCAGTTCGGGTTGGTAACGTTGCAGAGTGCACTCGACCCTCACACCATGGAATCTGCAATAACAACGCTCGTTCTGTGTACAATCTCTCTTTATCTCTCTGTATATAGACCCCTCTTCTCTTTCCCATCACTGTATTTTACCTTCCTCCCTATCAAATCTATAGCCCTCTTTCTCTCTTTAACATAACCACCTTCCCCCAGCTCTGAATTCACCTTAAGGTAGTGTTAGTTCACCATGACCCCTTGCAACACTCTCTCCTCAACCCGCAAAGCAATATCTATCATCTGTAGCGTGTAGGTACTCCTTTCACTGGCTTTCGTAAAACAGGTGCGTGATTTAACTGTGGGGGATGTGCACCACTCTTGCTTAAACCTTTTGAATTTTTCAAACGATGCGGTCTGACTGAAAAACAAATGTGCTTAAAGGGTCCGGGTTATTTAAAAAAAAATCTTCAAAGAAATGAGGGACTATTAATGAATTAAAGACGGACTGGCGTTGGGCAGCGAGGAAATAACGTATTTTTACTTCAAAGTTAATTAAATAAAAATGCTTATTTACAAAAGTGAAAATCAACCCCTATTTAAATAGGCTGATCGAGATTTGCTAATTTATTTTCATTATAATCTAATTTAATCTAATTCAACTATAATCCGAGTTTCAACCCACCGGTCAATTTCGGACACGTCACTTTTGGTATACAAAAAAATATTTAGATGATTGTGTAAACTTACCCACATGCAGGCTCCGTAAGCTATGATCGCGATTGTTCTCGGAACGATCGATCCCGATGAAGCTGGAGGTATATATGTCATCCGACTCGTCACTTCCCGTTACACCAGAAGACGGTCGAGTTGGGAAGGTCACTTCACTTCACAATAATCCAAAAAGGGAAAACGACATATTAATCATGAGCACGGTGCGAATGGTACTCATGTCTCAATTTGGCTTTTTCACAATCTCTCCCAGTGAGAGTTAAAACCAGACCGAGGGACGAGAGTCTGAACTTGAACCAGTAATTAACGCTTCCTCTTAAGGTTCATATTCCTCAAAATTGCTTGCAAAATTCTGTTCAAAAATGGTCAACATCCGCCGGACTAGAGAATTTTTTTATTAAACATCTTTAAAGTCGCTTTCTACAGAAAATACAACGAATAGATTATTTCTAGTACATACAGACTATAGGGACATATGTAGTTTCTCCATTCGAACCTCCGATATTTGTGTTTACTTGGATTACTAAGGTATTAGAGCGCGCGGCCATCAGGTCGCTTTAGAATATGCTCCATTGGTTAATTTCTTGAAATGAAGTTATAAAACAGAAGAAAGCCGTAGGTGTAGTGGCTCGAACACTCAACAGTTTTGCCACTCAGAAAATAAATACTTAGCATCAGCTAATTAGTTTCGAAACAGAATGTTAGGTTAAACGCATAAAATAAAATAAGATTTAGGAAACTAAACCAAAATTACCAGGTATTTTTTAAGTAGTCATAATGTCTTATTTTTAGGAGCTACATAAAATGCAGAATAACGGATGTTTCGTAAAATTTTCGAATTTTTTAACAAATTTAGACTTGACTAAAAAAACTTTTTTTCTAATAAAGGTCTTGATTTGAAGAAGCTAAACAAAAATTCTTAAAAATCTTATTCCATAAATAATATAAAAATTAATGGACACAAATATCTGACTAAAAGACAAAATTGGTATTTCATGTTAGAAAATAACATAGTTACCGGGATTTCAAGCCCATTATCGAACATTCCACTGGACCACTAAGTACGACCTTTAGGATATTTTATACTGCGGGGTACTTAATACAAAATTTAGAAATTAATTGAAATAATTAGTGGAGAAAATAAAACGAAATCTGTCCAATCTTGATCAGGCAGATGAAATATCAAACCAAGAGGAAAAATTTAACTTAATTCAATTATTTCCAAAACAGAAGACCTCATCTGTAGCTTCCATCAGCTTACCCGCACGGAAAAAATTTATCCGTAAAAAAGTCACGAACTAGTAGCTAGGTCTCGGATATGAGAAAAATTCATCGGATATTTATGTATTTCCGTAAATAACCTGCGATCTTTGAGACGGATTGACCAACTCGATGTGAAAATTCTAAAACGGTTAATCACTTTTTTTTACGTGAATAATTACAAAAATATTACGAGTGATTGGAAAAAGATTCTCAGAGCACTCACGAGCTTGCCCGACAAATCTGGGAACTCGAAACTAAGTTCGCCTGTACGTGGCCCACACACATACTCTCCCAAACGCACGGTGCGTGTGTGCGCTCGTATGTGTGCCTCAAGCTCGTCGGATGAGTGGCTAGAAATTTTATAATACCTATTTTGTTTGGCCTTGATGGCTGCGCGTGTTTACGCACTCCTGGTTTATGTTTAGAAACTTGTAAGTCAACAGTCTTTGAGGGTTCGAATCTTCTGAGTTGCGAATTTATAAATTAATATACAATTAAATCGCACAAATAAAATTTTTCCTCTTTATATTTCAGTCTGAAATTTTCAGGAACTATTCGTAGGAAATTCGAACTGTTCGTAAGAAACTTCGAAATTTATCCATATATTTCTCATAGAAATAAGGATGTAATGTTTCATTTTTTTATCTCGTATGCGAGACCTAGCTACAAGTTCGTGACTTCTTCACGGATAAATTTTTTTCGTGCGTAACCATGTGAAAATGACACTTTGTTTTTTATGTGAACAAGCTACTCAATCAAGAACATGAAATATCACAGAGGGCTAATAGTCAAACTAGGTCGACTTCTATTATAAAGTGAAGATTCCTTATTCTTAGGACCATTGGCATTTACGCTATATGTATAGTTAAAGCTGAAAAGCATCAAGGATAACTCTTGAATCACATAGCAGGAGGCGGTTTGCCTTTCCGCTTCAAAGCACATCGTTCAGAGTGCTTGGGTCATTTCCAAAGCAAACCAAAACTGGGTGACTGAATGGGCATCGAATCACAACCGCAGCTCCGTACGCGAACCGCCACAAACGCAAGCGTAACACCAACTCGATAGGGAACATCGAGGTCCTTTTAGCAGCTTCGCGGTTAAGGCCATTTGACAGTCTATACATAATGAATGACTTTCGTTCGCCAACAGGGATTAGATGAACTTGTAAACTCACGCATCAGAAAACAATTGTTAAGCACAAGAACTCGCTTAACGAAATTTACATACCTAGTCTGCACAAAGGACTATATTTATAAAACCAAATAACTAGAGACGTAGAGACAACATGAATGTTTTAAAAAACCCCAGACTTTTCATATTTCATATTCAATATCTGAATGTCCCAAATATAATATACCTAAATACTAACACTCAAACATCACTGATGTTGAATAAAAAATTATTGATTTTATAAGTTTTTAAATTCGAATTACTATTGAAAGCAAAAGCACGGTGTCCACTCAAACTCTTAAAAAAAATCCAGGCTACTTCTCTCATTATAGTTTTCCCGCTTAACTTTTAAGCGTTTATAATAACAATTATTCAATATTTATTGCTTTCTTGTATAAATGTTGAACAGAATTCAATATTTTAGAACACAAAGTTAAAATATATAATGTAAAAGTGATTTCAGACTTCACAGTCCAAAGTGCTCTCACAACAGAGAAAATAAGGTGATTTTTCAGAAAAGTAGGGGAATAAATTCTTTACAATAATATTAATGTAGGTACCATATTCTTAAGACTGTAAGTCAAAATATATCACATTTTCAACAAAAAGTGGAATTTTCAACCAAAAAAGATGAATTTTCATCAAAAGCGCGGAGCTCTCTAGCTAAAAAGTCGAAAGTTTTAAAAAACGTTTGACTTTTGAACTGGATAATATAAATTTTAAACAAAAAAGCTAATTTTTAATCAAGAGAAATAAATTATTAACCAAATAGTTGAATTTTTCACCCAAAAAAAATATTTTCAACCAAACAGTTGCATTTACAATCAAATAGTTGAACTTTTAAGCGGAAGAGACAAATTTTCGATAAAAAAGTGGAATTATAAACAAATAATTAATTTTTAACCTACGAAGATGAATCTTCAACCAAATGATCAAATTTTCAAACAAAAAAGATCAGACTTCAACCAAAAACAGTTGCATTTTCAGCCAAGAAAGATGAATTCTGGACCAAAAATATAATAGTAGACTTTTAAATTAAAAATAATTAACTTTCAACCCGAAAAGATGAACTTTCAACCAAGAAAGATTACTTTTCTATCAAAAGAAGAATTTTCAATCCAAAAGGACGGATTTTCTATCTAAGAAGACGAATTTTTAAAAAACAATGGAATTTTTGACCAAAAAAGATGACTTTCTAACAAATTAGTTGAATTTTTAATAAAATAATGAAATTTTTCACCAAACTTAAATTTTTAAGTAAATGAGATGAATTCTTAACTCAAAATATAATAGTGGACATTTTCAACAAAACAATTGAATTATCAACCAAAAGAGATGAATACTAGACCAAAAATATAATAATAGACTTTTCAATAAAAAGAAATTCACCTTCAACCAAGAAAGGCGACTTCTATACCAAAATATGAATTTCCAATCCAAAAAGACCAATTTTCTATTCAAAAAGACGATTGTTCAACAATAAAGTTGAATTTTTGACCAAGAGAGATGAATTCTGAACCAAAAATATAATAGTAGACTTTCTAATAAAAAACGATTAAGTTCAAACTAAAATAGTTGCATTTTCTTATTGTTTTCTATTAATTCAGTTCTCATTTAAGCGAAAAAGAAGATAAAGGGGAAAAAGAGCAATTTTCTTGAAAACAGGGGAGAAAAGAGGAATTCTTTAAAAAGGGGGAATAAGGGGAGTGGAGAAAAGAGTGTAAAGTCTGTGATTTAAAAAACAGCAATAAAAATTCTGCTCAAGGAAGCAACTTATGTTATTTTAGCATATACATCAATTGTGACGTTCCGCAAGAGAACGGCCCATTTTGTTTATCGCAGTTTGAGAGATATTCGCATTATTGTGATCCAGAACCTAAAATATAGATTTTGGATTTTCGGTAGGAAATCAAACCTCAATCTGTGCTTTATTTGGTAAAATTATACTTTCATGTCCCCAAAATGAATAGAAGTGAATGAATTTTATATTTGAAGATAAAATATATAACACGTGAGCACGTCAGCACGAGGCTCTCTCCAACTTCAAATCAGTTTTTCTCGAAAAGTGGTTTTTTAATTTATTTGCAAAAAATTTAGAGTATACCTGAATTTTAATTTTATAATGCCAATTATTAGTAATTATTTTCATAAATTTAGGTCACCTATGCAATTTACTATGTTAAATACCTATCTAAAAAAGAAGTTTTCATTCTCAAATATAAAAGAAACTTTAGTGCACTGATCACAATTCCAAACACATTTTTTCGAAGAACGACACGATATTTACTGCAAAATTAAAAACAAATCTGGACAATTCCCGGTTTTCGAGAAAATTCCCGGCTTTTCCCCGGTACTCAAAATTCCAGGCTAATTCCCGGTTTTTCCCGTCAGAAAGTAGCCACCCTGAAAATTCATTTCATAAACCAAACTTCATACTGTGTCCCAAACTTCAACTTCACTTTAAAATAGCATCAAGATTTAAAATCTAATTGGAATTGAAATATTTTGAGTGCCATTTTCCTTTGAATTGTTAATTACAAAAGCTAAATTCAATTGCGTGTATTTTAATAAATATTTTTATTTTAATTTTAGTATTTTAATCAAAATTGCTAAGACTTGATATCCGTAAATCAGCTTTACACATCTATATTACGCAGTATCCTGTTGTTCAATTACGGAATTCAAACCATATAGAAAGATAGGTTTTTACGTTCCAATATGGGAATGATAATAATGCGCATGACAATGGCTCGCGGGTTTGTGCTATCGCACATGTTATCTGAGCCCCCTATCTCGTTATTACGGCGATCGGATGATACTGATTTAATTTAATAAATTGTCCATAGATCGGCCGGCAGTAAACGCCAAAAAACAATTTTCCATTGAATGTTACCGTTGCATTTGTCGAATTGAAATCATTGTCGCAGTTCTCCTAAAAATTGAATTTTTAATTGCATTGTTCCAATATTATTCGGGGTTAATACAAAATCCCGATTCCGAAATTCCCTGACTTTTCCCTAACTAATTTTTTATTTTCCCCTACCACTTTACATTTTCCTTTCAACTATGAAGACAAGCTTACACATCTGAGATCAATAATGTTAATTTAAACAAAAATTTTGCTTCAAAATTGATATAAACTTTGAAAAAAATAATTTTAAGGTATAGAATTCCTGAAAATAAAACGAGAATCCAACGATCCAATTTGGACGACCACCACAAAATGCTCCTATTGTAATTTTTAAAAACAAAAAAATTTGTTTCTTTGGACAAAAATAAAAAAGAGGAAAGAAAAATAAGAAGGCAACCAACCAAATCCCATTCCTTCCCTTTTTTATATCTTTCGTGTTTTTTTATTTTTATTATTATCAAAGACGAAACAACGACGCTCTCTCCTCGATACCTGAGATCAATAGAAGTATCATATCATGTCACACCTGGGCCATCTAAAAATTACCTAAGACGTTTTGGGCGGAGCGAGATTTAGTTAAATCTTACTGTTTCTTATGAAGGTGGGGAGGAGATTGAAAAATCTTACGTAATATTAGTTTTTACTGAAAGAAACAGAAAATCCAAATATATAACAACTTATATAAGTATTGCATTTTCAACAAAATATATGGACTTTTAACCAAATACTTGATTTTTCAAACAAAAATATGAATTTTTAACCAAGAAGAATAATTTTCAACTAAAAAAGAAACGAAAAAAAATGAATTTTCAACTAAATTGATGAACCTTCAAACAAAAAAATTAATTTTTAACCAAATAATTGAATTTTCAACCAAAAAGATTAATTTTCTGCCAAAAAAAGACGAAGTTTCAACAAAATACATGAATTTTCAAGCAAATAGTTGAGTTTTCAACTCTAAATATAAATTTTGAACCAAATAAGGATATATTATTTTTCCGTTAAACCAATTAATTTTCAAAAAAAAAAAAAAAACGAATTTTTGACAAAATAGTTCAATGTTTAATTAAGAAAGATTTATCAGTTAATAAAGAAAAAAATTTTTATCCACTATGTTGAATTTTCTAGCTAAAAAGACAAATTTCCTACAAAACAGTTAAATTTCCAAAACTAAAATATGAATTTTCAACAAAATAGTTCATTTCCAATTCAATTGTTGAATTTCAAAGCAGAAAAATTAATTTTCTACAATGAAGTCGAATTTTCAACCAAAAAATATTAATTTTCAACACAAAAAGACGAGTTTTTAACCAAATGAATGCCTTTTCAAGTAAAAAAAATCAATTTTCAAGCAAAAATGGAATAGTTACACTTTCCGGTAATAAAATTATTTTTGAAGCAAAAAACCCAATTTTGTACAAAGAAGTTGAATTTGCAACCAAACAGTTGCATTTTAAACCAAACAGTTGAATTTTCATAACTGGAAATATTAATTTCCAAAAAACCGTTGAATTTATAACAATAGAAAAAAACACATTTTCACAACATAGTTGAATTTTCAACAAAATAATGAAATTACTCTCAACTTCAGTTTATCAAAAATTCACTGAATCTTTCAGGTTTTTCCTAATATACCTGAACAGAAATGTATAATTTGAATTCAACGTTTCTGTGAACGTATCTTCTATAATCAAAAACCGACAAATGTTCAATATTCCCTCAATATTTTAGACGTACTTATGTATTAAAAGTTTTGAAATGTATCCTGTGCTATTTAATATTTTCAGTCTTCCAGTTTTCCGAATATTGTAAATGTTTCAAACTTCGCACTCCATTTAAAAGCATTTCCTCATTATAACAATTTTACCAGAGAAAACACGTGAAGTGCATTTATTTTACAAATATTGTACATTATATGAACTCCATTCTTCCATTTATTCAGCCGACAAAATTCCAATAAAATCTCGAACCAGCTTGATTGACGGCCTACAAGTTTATTCAACACATAAATTTGAGTTCAAGCGCAAGAAATCAATCTGACCGGATACAGGATCCGTCCTAATGAATTTACAAATGAGCCGAGTGTACTTCACGACGACAAGGCAATTGCGAGTCGTAGCTGATAATAATTTCAGAGCGACAAAATTACACGGCGTATTACGCGTGGCAATCAGCTGTACGCGGCGCATAATGGAAGGATATGCGGGTGGGATATTGTTATGCAAGCAATGCGACGTGTTATGTATTGTTATGTTATTGGCGCATAATTGATGTCGCATTAGCGTCGTGCACACGTTTCTCTAATGAACCAACCCATCGGAGGGAATTCAGGAGAAGCACCTATAACCTCCTCCTCCTCCTTCCACTAAAATCTCCTGTCTAGTGGCTACTATCTACTGCATCACCACTCCACGGAGGTCATATCCGTCCATTACAGAAATAATGTCCTGCAAGTTGCAGGTGGCAAGCAGTGTCAAGGACTATTGAGTACCAGAGTTCCCTCGCAACACAGTTTGTCCATAGAAACCTGAGCATCAATCACCTTAGGGAATTTTAGAACACAGAATCAAGTTTCTAGGTAATGATTCAAATACCTTAAGGAAACAAAGCCATTAATTAGTTGTTTTTTCATCTGCTTAAATAGTAATTATTATGGCATTACTTTGTTATGTTTTATGTTAGAGAGCGTAATAATATCTTTATAATTGTAAAGACGAGAACCCAGTGGGCACAAAACCATGAACATCCCAAGAACGTTCTTAGTACGTTCCGAGGACGTCCAATATCAGTCCAGCAAACGTCTCTAAGACGTCCAATGTCCTAAGGATGTCCTCAAGACTTCTTGAAGACATAGGACGTTCTCAGCACATCTTTCGTACTGACATTAGACGTCTTAAGGGCATTTCTAGGATGTCCAAAAGACATATTCCAAAAGACGTCTTAAGGATGTCCCGAAGACGTCTCTAGGACATCCTTAATTTTTTTGCCCACTGGGAAGTAACGTTTGAATTTTAAATGGACAGCAAAACGGCAGTGCATTAAGTGTTATAAATATTGAAGAAAATGAAGTTCTTGTCGTTTTTTCATGAACGAATAACAAGATTTCACCTAAGAAAATATGAGTAACTCCGCTGTAATTCACAACCCCAAGAAAGTGACTTTTTAAAGTAACGATGTAAACGATGAATTGAAGGTTTATTCAATTCAAAAACTAAAGAAGGATACCAAGAAATAAGATCGTAAGTTCCAAAAACTCGAATTTTACAGAAGACAAATAAAACTCTCCAACTTCAACGTACTTACATTTTTGTAAACAAGGAAGTATTTTCGAGCTATTATGCAGAAATTGTTGCATAACTTTTTTTTCGTTAAAAAAAAACAAGAAATTACTCTCAATCTATTACTTATATACTTTAAAAAAATTATATATATATATATATATATATATATATATGACTCTGGCATACCAGGCGACAATCGCCTGGTATCATCTGGACAATCGCAGAGCAACCGACAATGGGTCGGGAAACAATGCCGATCAGCCTAGAGTTCGGGGTGCTGAAAATAATTTAGATGGAAACACGACGACGAACCGGCGAAACGCCCACATTGAGTGGACGGATCGACTCAGGGATGACGTGCTAGACTGCTACGATGCCAGCATTATCCCTGTTCGCGGAGGCTTTATGGCGCGTATGCACACTCTGTGGTGCCAGAAACACCCAGAGCTTCAGCACGTTTCGCATCAGTCTTTGCGAAATCAAGCCGACTACCTCCGGAAAAATGGATATGTACGCGGAGCGCTTCCCCAACCGCTGCTTTATGAAGCTGCAGACGAAGATGAGGAAGCGACATTGAGACCAACCGCAGAAAGCAGGCACCTTCTGAGAGATGATCGCAATTTCATTACTAGAAGGAACATTAACATGCAAGTTCCTCCTATGCCCCAAGATCTGGCTGAAATGGATGCCTTCCTTCGTGGAGATATATCGCAAGAGTCCGACCTCTGGACCATCAATTGCTCAGTTTATGGTGCTGCGAGAACTTTGGCTGATTCAAATCGAAGGCTGAAATCAACGATGGATCAAAAGACCAAAAGACGCTTGCATCAACTGAACAAGAAGATTGGATGGGCAAGACAGAATGCGTCCCGTGTTCAATGTGTGGTTGACTACATAACATCTGGTAGACCGTTTACGGAAAGGGTTCGAAAGTTCGCCCAAGAACTCAGGATCTTGAATCACACACTAAACAAGTCAAAGCTGCTGACAATCAAGCAGCATATTGTTGACAAAATACGGCTGTTATCTGACGCAAGGAGCAGAATACAGAAGAGGGAGTGATGGATCAGGGAGAATCAACAGTTTCTCGCTGACCCATTGCGCCTCTTCAGCGATCTACCTGTTTCTGTCAAAAATCCACCCAAGCCCAAGGAGGTAGAGACTTTTTGGAGAGAGGTGTACAAGATCCCGAAAACACTAGAGTTGAAAGAAGATACTGAAAATATCATCCGCTTCAAGGAGTTTTGCGACAACCTCATAAAATCTGAGGATGAATGTCCATCAATCACTGTCGAAAAGGTGAAAAAAGCACTTAGAGAAACGAAGAACTTTTCCGCTGCTGGACCAGATTGTATCAAGAACTTTTGGTGGAAGAAGTTTACTTTTACACACCAACATTTGGCCCGCATATTCACCTCATATTTAAAGTCGGAGACGCCCATTCCGCAGTGTCTGGTGTTAGGACGCACTATACTCCTGCCAAAAAAAGGCAACTTGTCCAACCCAAAGAATTACAGGCCAATAACTTGTTTGAACACGCTGTATAAGATCTTTACAGCTGTCCTCAACAACAGGATTGTTCGACGAATTGAGCCTGAATGGCGAGAGATGTACAAACAACGTGGCTCGAAAAAAGGTGTAGCAGGCTGTCGAGAGAACCTGCTAATTGACAGGTGTGTCTGTAAAGACGCTGCAGCCCATCAGCGCGTCCTGTCAATGGCCTGGATTGACTACCGGAAAGCTTTCGATTCAACCTCTCATAGACTTATCATCTGTCTGTTGGAAAGCTTGAAGGTACATCCACACATAGTGAGATGCATAGAGAGATTGATGCCTCGTTGGAAAACTAGATTTCCTATCTCATCTAGAAATTATCGTGTGACAACGAACAACGTCACCTTCCAGAGGGGCGCCTTTCAAGGTGATACCATGAGCCCTTTGCTTTTTTGCATCACACTTTTGCCTCTGTCTCTCGCACTACGAAATTCTCCTGGATACCTCAGTGGCGACACTAATCTGCGCGAGCATAAGGTCACACATGTATTCTATATGGATGACCTGCAGATGTATGCCTCTGGTAAAAACAAACTTCAAACTGCTGTAAATATTGTCAAGAACTACACAAGAGAGATTGGGATGGACTTTGGCTTAGACAAGTGTGCCAAAATTTATCTGAAGAAAGGAAAGATTACTGGCGTTCCCAAGGACCCTGAGCTTGTGGATATAAGTGTTATCAGACATCTTAATACTGGAGAGACCTATACATACCTGGGCGTGCCGCAAAACCGCATTCAAGACGTAACATCAGTGAAGGAGTCTCTCCGAAGCAGAAAGAAGCATCTTCTTCGACAGATTTGGTCTTCCAATCTGTCGGCGTTGATTAGGTATTTGCGACTAACATGCTTGCCGTCCCGGTTCTACTCTACTCGTTTGGGGTAGTTCAATGGACGAAGAACGAGCTTAAGGCCCTTGATGTCATTACACGTAAGATCATGCATATGCATAAAAGCTTGTATATCAATTCGTCAGTTCCGCGATTATATATTTCACGCCGTCAAGGTGGACGCGGACTTCTGAATCTCCAGTGTCTTCATAACCGGATTGTTCTAAGTACAGCTTACATCGTTGCGAATGGCAGAGATCCTCTCCTAAAGATGGTCAGGAACCACGAGATTATTGGCGAAGGAGGGTTCCTTTACAAAGCCGCGGAGCAAGCGGCCGAGACCCTTGGCCTGAATTTTAACATCAGAAGTGAGGAAAGTGCATTACTTCATCTAGATGCTTCACTTCTAAAAACCAAAGTGAAGAAAGCAGAGGTTCAAAATTTTCACCAAGAGCTACTCGGCAAGAAAATGCACGGAAACTTTCACAGAAATGTAGAAAAACATTCCTTGTCGAAGGAGCAAACTTTTTCTTTCCTAAAATCATCAGGGCTTAATTCAGGTACAGAGGGTTTTATTTTCGCATGCCAGGATGGTGTCATTTCCACCTTAGCATACCGTGAGCGCATTTTATGTCAAGAAGTTCCCAGTGATAGGTGCAGAGCCTGTCATGCGCACGCTGAGTACCTAGAATACATACTGTCAGGGTGTACGACCCACGCGGGAACGACGTATATCTATAGACATAATGCGGCCCTAAGAGTGCTTTATTACCATCTTTGTCGCTCTTACGGTGTTGGCCGCGACCCTGCCCTGCCGAACGCTCCAAAGGAGATAGAGTCGATTGTCCGAAACGAGAAGTGCCAAGTTTTCTGGAACTACGATTTTCGGGTAGCAGTCTCCGTTGCGCACTCGAGGCCTGACATTGTTCTCCAAGACTTCGAGAAACGAACTATATTCGTGATTGAATTCTCGGCTCCGCCCGAATACAACATCACTGCAAAGGAGAAAGAAAAAGAGGAGAGGTATCAAGACCTTAAAAGAGAGCTACAACGACTGTACCCAAAATATTCGGTACAAGTAATTGTCCTTGTGATAGGTGCTCTCGGAGATGCGAAACTATAACTGGTTCGTAACCTTAAAGCCATACCCGCGTGTCAAAAATATGCCAAGGCACTTGCGAGATGGATGCAGAAAGCTGTCATCCTTGGGTCGCTTCGTGTCCTCAAGACACACGAGGGTTTCGCCGGCCTGTCGTTGTGATTTTGTCGTTGCCTATGACCACCCATCTCACGGTTGTGAGACGTGGCCATAGGTGTGATTTACCGCGGTGCTACTGGGGGCTATTGACATTTTGTTGGATGGCAGTTGCTCTTAGTGGAACCCTGCGGTGGTTTTTTAACTTTTTTTTTAAATTATATATATATATATATATATATATATATATATATATATATATAATGCCAGAATTAATTTTAAAAATGATAAAAAATTATTCAATTATTTTTAGGACCATCCATTCACCATCATACGACTACATATCGTCCGAATATTATTTATAATTACAAAAGTGTAATTTTTGTGGAAAAAGTGTAAACTTTTTGTTTAATTTTAACACCCACTATTGCTATTCTCTAAACTCTAAAGATATAACAAAAAAGGTATTTGAAAAATAAATAATAATTGCTTCCGAGTATTTTGTCTATAAATGTTAACGGTCCCCTCCTTAGGATGAATAGATGCATTACATTTATAAACATTATATCACAAATAAAATTTCGAACGCTACGGGGTTTCGAACCTATATCTATACTTGAATCTATCGCCTAGCAGCCAGTAGTCTTAACCATTACTCTATACCTTCAGAATTGAAAGTCAATGAAAAAATCATCCTCATAAGCCACAACTCAATAAAGTTAAAACAACAATTTTTTAACTTTTTTTTATCATTAATTTCTGTATTATTATACAACATTATAAATGTAAAACAGCCATATGCCAACAGCCGTACCACGCTGAAAAAACCAGTTCTCGTCAGATCACTGAAGTTAAACAGCGTTGGGCGCGGTTAGTACTTGGATGGGTGACCATTCGAGAAAACTCAGTGCTGTTGGCACATCGTGGGTGTGGTGAGCCCACACTTGTAGTTATTTATAACTACAAGAAAACTATCCACCTAGAAACAATACCCGAATCGGGTAGTGTCACGCCTACCCTGAAAGGGAAATGGCTTAATGATATATAAATAAACTGTTAACGGGAATATAAATTAACTATTTTTCAAATAAATAATTCAAATCGATTACAATTTTTCTTCGTGTAATATTTTGTTTTTTCGCGTTTTAAACCATTTTACAACCTTTTATAATGACTTAAAATATGATTATTAATGAGCATTTACAATTTTTATCGACGTAACTCAGAAATTTTATCCCCCCCGTAAGGAAAAATACAACAATCATTTTGAATAACTATAACTAAAATTAAACATAACATTAAATGTTGCACGTGAGCTTCATACTAGTCTTATTATAGACATGTGCGGTTATGTTCATTTTAGTTTTAGTTAGTCAAATAAAATCTTTGCCATCGCGACACAATTGTTATCTATCGGTTAACGAAAGACTCGCGGACCCACGTGTTGCTGCGTGTTGCCAGCCGGCATCTCTGTTCATTTGTATTGCACAGTCTACAAACATTTGTGATATGTACCACGCATGCGTCAGAAGAGAGAGCCAGGAGTGTCGCCGCTTTGGACCAAAAGCGCATGCGCGCACTCCGTAAAAGTATACTTTTACGGCCGTGGCCGGAAAAATACCCCCTCCGACAAACGAGAACTTCGCGTCCCACAAACGCGCACAGAAAGGTACGAAAACCGTCCGGTTTTGCATAAAATTTGTTATTACAAAAATTGTCGCAGTACACGATAAAATTTATAAGTTCCGTTGAAACAAATTTTCAATGCTCATTAAAAATCACATTTTATGTCATTATCAAAAGTTGTAAAGTGGTCTAAAACCAGAGCTGGGCACAAAATACCTCAACTACATCGTTGAAATATATGTATTTCAGCACCATGTAGTTGAAATACATCACAGGGAAAATACAACTCAGCTGATGTAGTTCAGATATAGCTACAAAATACATGTGAGTATTTTGAAATATTATTTGAAATACATAGAAGAATTGTATTTTGTAGTTGAGGTTTTTTGTATATTTTGTATGTTTTCTTGAAAATACTTTCTAATATCAGTATATAAAAGTTATATTACAAATCCCTAGAGTGTGTAATAAGTCTAGGAATTTCATGTTCAAAGAGTGGGAGTACAAAAAAGAGACAAAGAGTGATGGCATCATTCTAAGGGGGGGGGGGGGGCAGTAGCGTCATGGAGTACGTAGAGATGCACCGTAGAGGTTTATGAAGCATAAAGCTGCGCAGTACACGATTGTGGTACATTAAAGTGCACAGTATTGTCATGCAGTGTTCAGAGTTGCGCAGTAGACACATATGGTACATAAGGCTGCGCAGTAGATACATACGATATGAGGGATGCGCGGTGGTTGTTACGGAACGTGGAGATGCGCAGTACGTGCGTATGGGATATAGAATTACGCAGTACGCTTTTGTTGTAAACTAGGCTGTGCAGTAGAGCCCCTAAGTAATCAGGGCTGCGCAATAGAGACATATAGTACATAAGACTGCGCAGTAGATACCAATTATATGTAGGGGTGCGCAGTATGTATTTATGGGACATAGAGACGCACAGTAGGTGTTTATTGAGCATGGAACTGCGCAGTACACTTTTGTGGTAAATTGGGATGCGCAATGGAGTCATCCAGTGCGAAGGGCTACACAGTAGAGATTTGCGATATGTAAGGATGTGCAGTGGAATTCTGGAGTGCTTAGAGCTGCGCAGTATACATATATTATACGTAAGTTTGCGTAGTTGCGACCTAAAATATGCAGGGGTGCGCAGTAGAGATATGTGAAACGCCAAGATGCGCCGTACACTGTTGCAGTGTATCATGCTGCGTAGTGGGGCCCTCCAATGTTCAGGGCTGCGCAATAAAGACATGTGGTAACTAAGGATGCGCAGTAGATACCTAAAACCCATAGGGATGTGCAGTAAGAATTTATGAGACATGGGGCTGAGCATTAGGCATTTATTAGACATAGAGTTGTGCAGTATGTATTTATGAGGCATAGAGCTACGCTGTAGGTATTTATGTGTCATAGAGCTGCACAGTAGGTATTTATGAGGCATAGAACTATGTAGTAGGTATTTATGAGATATAGAGCTGCGCAGTATGTATTTATATGACATAGATATGCGCAGTACACTTATGGGGCATAATTTCTGAAGTGTACCCACCTCGAAAACGAAAGTTGTCTGATCAGGCTGAAAATTGGCCCAATTGTAGTCCTACTAGATAGTACTCCTCACACCAAAATTTAATTTATTTTGATAATTATTTATCAAAGTGGAAGGGGTACAATTTTTGGGTTTTTTGAGAAAAGGCGTACTTTCAAACGTTTGTAACTTTTGTCCTATTGCCTTAAACAAAATTTCACTTGAAATGTTTTCGATAGAATTTTTCATAAAATTTCTGGCCGTAATAACGATTTTTGAAAAAAATCAAAATTTGACCCAAATTTTTGAAAATCAAAAATAAATTTGACTTTTTTTCAAACTTGGGCACTTTTTTTTTTCTTTAAAATATTTTTAAACGAAAGCTGAGATTTTTTCCTATAAGACCTCCAATTTTCAGAGTGGCAAATTAATTTGTCTTTGAGTAATAGAACGATACGTAAACAAGATGCCGTGATAGGGCGGGTGGCGCGCGATTTTCCCTAGTGCGCTCACGCCGAGGATCGTTGTGCAACGCTTTAGTGCCAGTTTTTTAAGTTAAGTAATATTACATGCTAATATTATCTGTCTTTCTGTTCGATTTTTGGCGATAGTTTCAACAGTTGTTTTCTTTGCAGGCTTCTTTTGCGGTTTTTGTTTTTTGCCATTCGAGAAGATGTCGTATTTCTCAGAGGACGAAAACTTCTTGAGTTGAAGTTTTCCGTCTTGAGTGGAAATGAAAGCGTGGTACTGTAATGTATCTGGCATCATGACAGCTTTGTCAAATCTGGTTTTCAGTCACTCGGTGGCTAAGGCGTGATTTTCTTTGCTGCTGAAAAAAATTTCGGTTTCCTTACAGTTACTGTTTGCCCACTGAAACAAAGCATGGAGAGTGAGCATGTGATGTTTCGGAGAACATTGTAAGCTTGAACGTACTGCTTGTCTCTTTATATTCGCTCCTATACCATCACATGCACCCTTACCATGAGATGTTCCATGGAAGTGCCATTCAGCTTGGATACCAAAATCTTCTTCATGGACTTGGAGATTAACAAAGCTACTCCTTTTTTTGAAATTTTGCCCTGTACCATAAGTGAAATAGTAGATTTTACTTGGCCTGAAATGAGTTTTCAAGTATTCTACTATTATCTTTTGATACTCGTGAACAGCCACCATGTCATGAGCTAAATTATCATTGCGCTACATCGAAGCAAATCAAAAACTCCCCAGGCAATAAATTTTCCTTCAGGTTTTTGAAGAAAAATGTAAATTTAAAAGATGTATATTCTCACTTCTAATTTTTAAAGCATATTCCCAATTAATTTTACACTTACAATAATGCAGGCCTTTGTTAATTCACCCTGAAAATGCAGAGAACGGTTATTCTAGCAGCATATAATATTACTTAACTTAAAAAACTGGCACTAAAGCGTTGCACAAAGATCCTCGGCCTGAGCGCACTAGGGGAGATCGCGCGCCACCGGCCCTATCACGGCATCTTGTTTATGTATCGTTCTATTGCTCAAAGACAAATTAATTTGCCACTCTATAAATTGGAGGTCTTATAGGAAAAAATCTCAGCTTTCTTTTAAAACTATTTTGAAGAAAAAAAAAAGTGCCCAAGTTTGAAAAAAAATTTAATTTATTTTTGATTTTCGAAAATTTGGGTCAAATTTTGATTTTTTTCAAAAATCGTTATTGCCACCAGAAAGCGTGTGAAAAATTCTATCGAAAATATTTCAAATGAAATTTTGTTTAACCCTTGCAGGGGCAGTGGAACGTATACGTCCCACTTGTTTTTTCGCAGTTTTTCAAGCATTTCTGATACATTTCACCTTGTTTAGTGCACTCTTAAGGGTTCATGTAAAGTAATTATCATGAAAAACTGTGTAAAATTGTTAATTAACAATTTGTTATAAATAATTGAAATCGAAAAAAATCACTTTTTTTTGAATAAAATCGGCTGTTGATAAAATGCTAGTCCTATAGCTGTGACAAATTTTTTCCAGTTAGGTAACACGTAGAACTGTAACATATATTTTTTGCAGAATTTTCGGCAGACAAGTTTTTTTATTTTTTGAATTCATAAAAAATTACGATTTTTGACGAATTTTCGGCATAAGTGCATGTAATGTACCGTATTTGTGATCGATTATCAAATCGTAAAATAAAAAAAATGTTGTTCGAGCCACTGATTGAGAATATAATGTCAAAATTGCAAAATTCAAAATAACGGATTCAAAATGGCGGTTATATTAGTGCAAATTCGCAAGAATTATGCAATAGCAAGAATTAGTTTGACAGAAAAATGTGCCCCTGAAAGGGTTAAGGCAATAGGACAAAAGTTACAAACGTTTGAAAGTAAAGCTTTTCTTAAAAATCACAAAATTGTACCCCCTCCACTTTGATAAATAATTATCAAAATGAATTAATTTTTGGTGTGAGGAGTACTATCTAATAGGACTACAATTGGGCCAATTTTTAGCCCGATCGGACAACTTTCATTTTCGAGGTGGGTACACTTCAGAAATTATGCCCCTTATGTGATAAATTAGGATGCGCAGTAAATATATAAGATATGTGTAGATGTGCAGTAGGCATTTATAGGACATAGAAATTCGCAGTAGGTATTTATGGGATATAGCTATGCGAAGTAGGTATTTATGAGGTATAGAGCAGGGCAGTAGGTATTTATGTGGCATATAGCTTAGCAGTACACTTTTGTGATAAATTAGGATGCACAGTAAATATATATGAGATATTCAGGGATGTTCAGTAGGTATTTGTAGGTCATAGAGATGCGCAGTAGCTATTTTAATATATAGAACTGCGCAGTATTTGTTTACGAGACATATGGTAGGTAAGGCTAGGCAATAGATACCCACGATATGGAGGGTTACACAGTAGGTATTTATAAAACATAGAGCTGCGCAGTAGGTAGTTATGATCTTAATGTGCAGCCATGTGCATGAAATAACCCTACTGCGCATCCCTAAACATTGCAGGGATTTACTGTGCAGCCCATCCCGCTACATACATCTACTGTGCAGTCATGTGAATCAACGGACTCTATTGCGCAGTGCTGCACATTACATGACTCTACTGCATAGTCTTGCATATTACAGAACTCTATTGCGGAGCCATGTATCTCGCATGGCTCTACTGCACATACATGTACGCTACAGGACTCTACTATGCAGCTCTGCACATTACATGGCCCTACTGTGCAGTATTGTGCATTACATCAGTATTCTGTTCAGATCTTTACATTATATGGTTCTACTGTGCATCCCTGTACATTATATATGACTCTACTGTGCATCCCTGTACATTGCAGGACTATACTGCACATCCATGTACATTACATGACTCTAATGTACAGCCCTATATATTACAGGACTCTACTGTGCAGCCCTAAACATTACAGGGGTCTACTGCTCAGCCTTGCGCCTTATAGGGCTCTACTGCGCGATCCTGCACATCGCAGGGCTCTACTGCGCAGCCCTGCACATCACATCACACGACTGTGTCTGTCTGTACATTACATGACAATTCTGCTCAGGTCTACGCATTACATGACTCTTCTGTGCATATCTGTACATTACATGAATCTACTGCGCAGTCATGCATAGTACAAGGCTCTGCTGTGCAACCACGCACATTGTAGGACTCTACTTTGCAGCCCTGAACATTACAGGGCTCGACTGTGCAGCCATGTACATTACATGACTCTAATGTGCAGTCATATACATTACAGGACTCTACTGTACAGCTATAAACATTATAGGACTATACTGCGCAGTCATGTGCCTTATATGAATCTACTGCGCATTCCTGCACATCACAGGACTCTACTGCGCAGTCCTGCACACCACAACACACAACTGCGCATGTCTGTGCATTACAGGACAATTCTGTCCAACTCTGTCCATTACATGATTCTTCTGTGCATATTTGCCAACGGCCATACCACGCTGAAAAACCCAGTTCTCGTTAGATCACTGAAGTTAAGCAGCGTTGGACGCGGTTAGTACTTGGATGGGTGACCATTCAAGAATACTGACATGAGTGCTGTTGGCACATCGTGGGTGTGGTGAGCCCACACTTGTAGTTATTTATAACTACAAGAAAAACCTAGAAACACTACCCGAATCGGGTAGTGTCACGCCTACCCTGAAAGGGAAATGGTTTAATGGTATATATATATGAATCTACTGTGCATTCCTGCATAGTGCGGGACTCTACTGTGCAGCCACGCACATTACAGAACTCTACTGTGTAACCCTGCACATTACGCGGCCCTACTGTGCAGCTCTGAACGTTACAGGACTCTACTGTGCAGCACTGCACATTATATGAATATAATGCACAGCCTTGCATATTACATGACTCTATTGATCAGTCCTGCACATTACAGGACTCTATTGCGCAGCCCTGCACATTAAAGGGGACTACTGTGCAGGCATGCATCTTATATGGCTCTACTGTGCAACCACGTACGCTGCAGGACTCTACTGCGCATCCCTACACATTACATGGATCTACTGTGCAACTATGCACATTACACGATACTACTATGCAGTAATGCACATTACATGCCAACTCTGTATATTATATGGCTCTACTGCGCATCCCTGCACATTGCAGGACTCTATTATGCAGCCCTGCATCTTACATGCCTCTACTGTGCAGTCCTAAATATTATAGGACTCTACTGCGCAGCTCTGCATGTTACATGCCTGTACCGTGCATCTCAATCTGCCACATAAAGCTAAACCTCTACTGCGCAGCCCTTCACACTGCGTGACGCTACTGTGCAGCTTAATGTAATACACAAGGGTACTGCGCAGCTCTATGTACCGTATTGTAGGATTCGACCCCCCCCCCCCCCTCAAATTGATTTCCGCTCTTCCTCTCCCATCCCTTCTCCTAGCCACCACTTACCGCCCCTCGTCTCGTCATCATCATCATTCTGTCCTCTCTCTTTCACCATACTCTCTCCTCTCTCTTTCACCCTACTCTCTCCTCTCTCTTTCTCCCTACTCTCTCATCTCTTGGATCATAAAATTCCTAGACTTATTATATACTCTAGGGATTTGTGATATAATTTTTATATGCTCATATTAAAAAGTATTTTCAAGAAAATACACGAAATACCTCAACTACAAAATACAATTCTTACATGTATTTCAAATAATATTTCAAAATACTCACATGTATTTTATAGCTGTATTTGAACTACATCAGCTAATTGTATTTTCCCCGTGATGTATTTCAAATGTATTTTGTCTGAATGTAGTTTGTATTTCAGATACCTCAAATACAATTTTTGTGAAATACTGCCCAGCTCTGTCTAAAACGCGAAAAAACGAAATATAACACAAAAAAAATTGTAATCGATTTCAATTATTTATTTAAAAAATAGTTTATTTATATTCCCGTTAAACATTCATTTATTTTACATATACGGGTGGAGAAATCTCCTAGAAATCTATGTGGTTTGTTAAAAAAAAACAAGGTCACACCCTAGGTAACTTTCAACGAGGAATCTAACGGTGACCTTGGATTTGACCTTGAACCACATTTTCAAGGTCATTTTGAGGTCAGTTTTTTTTTTTTTAGTTGTCAAAAGCACATTTTTCAAGCATAAAAATATACATAAGGCCACCTGGACATCACCAGATGATAACACTCACAATCAGATTGATCACGTTCTAATTGACAGAAGACGTCATTCAAACATTCTCGATATAAGATCGTACAGGGGAGCGATTTAAATTCAGACCACTTTCTCGTGATAGCAAAACTAAGATCTAGGCTAGCGTTAAGTAAGAAAACAAGCCGCACAGAGCCAACAGTTCGTTTCAATATAGATAAGTTTAAAACACCAACAGAAATATTAAATTATCAAGTTGAGATTTCTAATAGTTTCGACGTTCTCCAAGAACAGAGAGACGATAACTATAATTACGTGGAGGACCCGGAAACCACGTGGAGCAATATGAAAAAGGCGATAAAGACAGCCGCGAAACTTACTATAGGTTTAATGAAAGTAACCAAAAGCAAACCATGGTTTGACGAAGAGTGCAAACTTCGGTTTGAAAAACATCGGAAGGCCAAACTAATTAGTTTACAAAATAAGTGCGATCAAACACGTAAGAAGTATCTCGAGATTAGTAAAAGTACAAATAGGCTTTACAGATCCAAGAAAAGGGAGTGGGAAAAGAATAAAATACTAGCAATAGAAACGCATAATAAACAAAATAACCCGCGTGAGATGTACAGGTGAATCAATTTTATAAGGAAAGGCTTTCAAAGTAGAACGGAAGTAATGAGGGACGAAAATGGCAATCTAGTAGCCGATGCGAGAGAGAGACTGAATTTATGGAAAAACTATTTCGATAAGTTATTAAATGTACGCGAAGCCCCCGTTGAAGGTAATCTCGGTGAAATCCACATTGCCGATCTATTAATTGATGATCCTACTGATATAGAAATAGAAATGGGCATAAAGAAGTTAAAAATTAACAAAGCCGCGGGCATCGACGACCTGCCGTCAGAACTGATAAAAAATGGAGGCCCTTGCCTCACAAGGCAAATTTGTAAATTAATACGCGCAGTTTGGAAAACAGAACGCATGCCGGAGGAATGGAATACCTCTATTATTATTCCTATCTTGAAAAAAGGCGATAAAACAAACTGTAACAATTATCGGGGAATTTCACTTGTGCCTTCGTGTTATAAGATGCTGTCCAATGTAATCCTAAGTGGACTAACTCCTTTTGCCGAGGAACTCATTGGGGATTACCAGTGTGGATTCCGCCGAAACCGATCTACAAGCGATCAAATGTTTACAATTAGACAACTATTAGAAAAGAAATGGGAATTTAATGAAGTAGTGCATCAGCTATTTGTCGATTTCAAAAAAGCTTACGACTCTATTATACGCGCACGAATGTACTGGATCCTAGAGTTCTTGGGTGTAAAAAAGAAAATTAGTTAGACTTATCGAAATTTTCTTAAACGGCAGTAGGGGTAGAATACGTGCAAACGGAAGTTTATCTGAAGAGTTTTCGATCCGTGATGGCCTGAAACAGGGCGATGCACTTTCGTGCGTCCTTTTCAACTTAGTTTTAGAATACGTGGTCAGACAAGTACAAGTGAATCCGACCGGTGCTACCCTCAATGGGAGAATACAAATTCTTGGGTATGCGGATGATCTCGACTTACTAGGGGATGATAAAGGAACCGTAGCTTAAAATGCAGAAATCTTGATCACAAAAGCCAAAGATATTGGTTTGGAAGTTAGCGAATCGAAGACAAAATATATGACCGTCGTCAGATCCGAACAAAGTAATGTAGGCGGGGATCTTATGGCCGGAAATATGAAATTCGAAAGGGTTAACGAGTTTAAATACCCTGGGTCTATTATAACTAGCAAAAATAATATTAAAACGGAAATCAACGCGCGGCTGCACGCTGGCAATGGGTGCTATTATGCAGCAAACACACTACTAAAATCGCGATTGCTATCTAGAAACATCAAAGTAAGTATTTACAAAACAATAATAATGCCGGTCGTTATGTACGGGTGTGAAACGTGGGCGCTGACGAAAGGAGAGGAGAATAGGTTTAGAGTTTTTGAAAATAAAGTACTTAGAAAAATCTATGGTCCAGAGAGGGACGAAGAGACTGGTGAATGGAGGAAACTGCATAATGATGAGCTACACGCTCTCTACGGGTCAGCAAATATTAATAGAGTAATGAAAGCGCGTAAATTAAGATGGGCGGGGCATGTAGCAAGAATGGGCAATGAAAGAACAGTGGCACAAGTTTTAAGAGGGAAACCGATTGGTAAGAGACCTCTAGGCAGACCGAGAAACAGATGGGAAAAAAATGTAAGGGATGATCTAAAAGAAGTAGGACATGATTACTTAAACTGGATGGAGGATGCACAGGATAGAGATGCGTGGCGGTTTCGGGTAGATGAGGCGATGAACTTTCGAGTTCGAATCGCTAATGACCAGGCAATGGCCCCGGACAAACGCGAGAACATCGATTTAAATGGTCAGACCAACTCAGGAGAGACATCCTTACCTGTTGGCAAAGAAGCTCACCGGCGCGAAGAGGATTCATGCAGAGGTTACATGACCGTTGGGTCAATATGCACCCGTAATATGCTCATCAAACGCCTCAGTATTTAAGAGATCAGGTATCCTTTTTGCGAAAAAACGGATATGAAGCTCTTTATCAACAAGAAGAAGAAGAAGAGCAACATCCTCCATCGAAAATTCCACCCGTTCCAGCAAGACCACCTTTGCAGATAGCCGATAATGCTAACATGAGAAGTAGGAGATCAATCCACCAAAAAGTCTTTCTCAGGATGGACAAATTAGCTAAAACTAATACTTCTCTCCCCGATTTGCTCCCCGAAGATGTTAATCTCTGGAATCTGAACTGTGTTGTTTACGAGAAGGCGGTGTCCTTGCTTAGCGACAGTAGAAGTAACGAAACTTCAGTACGTCTGAGTAAGACTCGCGAGCGTATTGCACAGCTTCAATTCAAAATTGAAACGGCGAGACGGCATGCATCAAATATTCAGTGCGTGATTAGCTACATAACATTAAATAAAAAATTCACTCCAAAAGTTAGGGCACTTGCTCGAAACTTGAGGAAAGCAAATCACACGCTGAACAAGTGTAAACTGTTGACCATCAAGCAGCACTGGACGCAAAAAATAAGATCTCTTTCAACAGCGAAACAGCGCCTTGAACGGCGAGTAAAGTGGATTCAGGAAAATTCCACCTTTTCTACTCATCCTTCCCGTCTGTTCAATAAAACGTCACGTGCCGTTAAAAATCCGCCTAGTCGAGAAGAGATTCAAGTCTTCTGGGAACAAGTATATGGAGATACTTATCAGCTAAATGAAGACGCTTCGGATATATCACTCTTTCGCAACTTTTGCCAAAGGCAAAGGATACAAGGTCCAGAGTAAGAGTGTCCACTAATTACTGCTGAAGAAGTGAAGAAAGTTATCGCTAGAACTAAGAACTTTTCAGCGCCAGGGCCAGATAAAATCAACAACTTTTGGTGGAAGAAGTTTACTTCTACGCACCAACATCTAGCTCGTATATTTACTACTTTCTTAAACGGAGAACAACACGTCCCGCAGTGGCTAGTGGAAGGATGCACGGTATTGATTCCTAAGACCGGAGATTTGTCAAGTCCAAAGAACTACAGGCCCATAGCTTGTTTAAACACCAGCTACAAGCTATTCACTGTCATCCTCAAAGAGAGGATATTAACATCTATCGAGCCGGTATGGAGTGCAATAGTTGAAGAACGTGGATGCAAGAGAGGTCTGGCAGGTTGCAGGGAGAACCGGTTAATAGACAGGTGTATCACCCAGGACTCGATCAGGTATCGACGCAATCTGTCCATGGCTTGGATTGACTACCGTAAGGCATTTGATAACACGAACCATGAGCTACTTATTAAGCTCATTGAGTGCATGGAGGTGCATCCAAAAATAGTGAGATGCATAAAAGAGCTTATGCTCTTGTGGCGGACAAGATTTGTCATAACATCTGACAAAAGACAAGTGACTACAAGCTATATCACATATAAGAGGGGAGTCTTCCAAGGAGATTCTCTAAGTCCGATACTTTTCTGCATCTCCCTCTTGCCTCTATCTATTGTGCTCCGAGGCAAAAGCTCTGGATACCTATGTGGCCCGCCGAACAAAAGAGAATATAAGGTCAACCACCTTTTATACATGGACGACCTTAAGCTCTTTGCTTCCTCGAAAGAGGACCTTCACATCCTTGTGGAGGGGGTAAATAGGTACTCTAAAGCGATTGGCATGAGCTTCGGACTGGACAAGTGTGCCTGCGTCCACCTACGCCAAGGAAGATTAGAAACTACATCATCGCGTCACGATCAGGATGTTCAACTCATAGGCGGAAATACCATTCAACATCTTGGTATTGGAGAAACATATACATATCTTGGAATACCGCAAGCGGAAACCCATGATGTGCTTGCGTTAAAAACGGCCCTTGGAAAAAGGTATCGCCAAATTCTCAGAAAAATTTGAGCTTCCGAATTATCTGGAAAGAATAAGATCCAGGCGACCAATATGCTGGTCGTTCCTATACTGCTCTACACGTTTGGTGCAGTAAAATGGAACGTCGATGAGTTGAAGCAACTTGACCGAAGCACACGCAAGATGATGACAATCCATCGAAGTCATCATCCTAGATCTTCCGTACCTCGAATATACCTCCCTCGAGATAAAGGGGGTAGAGGCTTGCTGAGCTTAGAGTGTCTTCATCGCAGAACGGTTCTGGCTACAGCCTGCTCAGTTCTAAATAGCACAGATTTTCTTATGCGACTAGTACATCAACATGAAGTCGTCAATGCTGCGGCGTTTCTATATCGTGCCGCAGATAGGGCCGCAGAGGAACTTGGCCTCCCATTTGATTCCAGCGACACTACACATGGCCTAGCATCACTAACACCTTTGGTGCTCAAAAGTCGTGTACAGAAGCAGAACATACGCTTCTACTAAGAGAACATGCTGACAAGCCCCTTCATGGTAAATTGTACGGCATTATACGTAGAGAAGAGCTCTCGATGGGTCTGTCCAACATGTTTCTCAAGTCTGCTGGATTAAAATCGGAGACTGAGGGATTTCTTTTTGCCTGTCAAGATGGCGTTATAGACACCTTAGTTTACCGCGAGCGCATAATGAATATACCTGTAGGCGATACCAACTGCCGAGCGTGCAAGCAAGAGCCAGAAACACTTGAACATGTTCTCAGTGGATGCTCAAAATATGCACGATACGGGTACATAGAGAGACAAAATGCGGCTCTAAAAGTGTTATATTACCATCTGAGGCACTTCTATGGTGTTGATCTATTGCCCGTCTTGCAATACGCCCAGGGGGAACTCGAGTCCGTTGTGGAGAATGATCAGTGTAAGATCTACTGGAATTTCTCATTCTCGACCACTCAACGTATCAGTGCTACGAACCCTGATATTGTCCTCCAAGATCTGAAGAACAAGATCATTTACGTGATTGAATTCTCGGCACGAGCCGATGGTAATATCACGGCAAAGGAGGAAGAAACACGGGCCAAATATCAAGCACTTCTTTTCGAGCTGAGCAGGCTCTACCAAGGCTTCAAAGTCCATCTTGTAGTTCTCATAATCGGCTGTCTTGGAGGTATGAAAGCTTCATTTATTAGCCAACTCAACAAGATTCCGGCTTGCCAGCGTCAGGCTTATTCCATCGCGAACCGGATGCAAAAGGCTGTTCTTCTGGGATCACTTCATCTGGTCCGTCAACACTGTTCCTCATAACATTCTAAAAATATTGGTAGCTCTAAAAAAGTATCCAGAGGTGAAACTTCATCTCCAACTGTCCCGTCTGCCGCGTAAGATCATCCGCGGCTAGAGACCTGACTCCAAGGAACAGTGTTGCCCGATGTTATCTCGCGTAAATTTCCCGCTCTTGCTTACCTTCTAGGACAGAAGGAGCAGAAGCGGATGACGTACACGTTCCAGTTGCGTCGGAATTGGTTGATTTTAAAGAACCATGATCGTAGCTTCCGGAGCCTACAACTTCTCATAATAATAGAAACCCATATTTTTGGTGCCCGAATCGAAAAGAGCTGGAAATTTTACGTTCAGGTATGTGCTTAGATCAAGGGTTAACGTGATCTCTATAGGTCAAATAAATTAATATAAATTTCGATTTTAAAACGATTACTTCGGACAAATAAAATTTGCAGAACTAGAAAAAATCTGCCTCAGCTCGGATTTGAACCGGGAAGGCCGCTATCCATGAGTGGAGCGTCAAATAATTACGCCACCGAGACATCAGCAGATATTTTCTTGTTCTCTATAGCTACCTTTTTACATGGAAGCAGTGCTGCGAGATTGGGGGATTTTTCTTTAAATTTGAGGAAAAACTGACTAGCCTGCAGATTTTTAAAGAATTTGAAGAAATTTCATGAAAATCTGAAGATTTTTTTTGAAGATGTGATTAAAAAATTTTTTGTACTGTTTTACGTAAGTTTGATTTGAATGGAGTTTGACCAATCACTTATTCGCTTGCAGTTGTCAGCAAGTACCTCATTTGTCAAATCCATTGGTCAAGTCCATAAGAGCGAAAGAGACAGGCTTTACTGCCGACAAGCAGAGGTATGAAAAGGCCTTTAGCTTGCGTCGTAGCAGTTTCGTCATATCGTGGGTTGCGTCTTGTCTGGGTTTGTAAGGTGCGGTGACGGTTGATGCCGGTGTTTGAAAATATTGGATCATAAATTATAAAATATATTCGGATCATTTTTCTGAATTCCTAGAGCATTTTAGGTATTTAGAAAAATCTAAGACTGGAGCTTACAATTCTTCTAAATCTCTACAACATGTTCACGTACAAGAAAAATGAGACTTATCACGTGTAATGTATACTTTATTATAAATGAATTATTTATAATAAAAACATGCTTTATGAAAAATTAATTCTGAAAATTATTCTCACAGTTTTAACATATGTGGATTTAATTTGAATCTATTTCAAGGATAACAAATTTTCAATGTTTTAAATTTCCCCCGTTAACCTAACCTCCATGTAAATTGTGAATTGGAAATATTTGTACGCGTACGCACGACCGACCTGATCTTCTCTCTTTTTCCCTAGAGCTAGAGACAAGCCATATTCGCCTAAAATCCCTCACATCAATTAATTAATTATTGGTTGTTACCATATTTTGACCTCAAATAGTTAATTTTACTTTTGATACTGTTAAAAAAGCGTAAAACTATGTTTCTGAAATTTCAAGAAATTTTTCAAATCTGTCTGAAAATTTTTGAAGAAAACTCGAGAAAAACTGAAGATTTTCTTTTTACCTAGCAGCACTGCAGGGAAGAACTATACGTATTTCTCCACTGCGAGAAATGTACGATTTTTGATCCACGTAGGTTTGATCGAATTAATATTTGGAAGATGTTATTACCATTTATAGATGTTAACGTCCGAGTTTTTGAATTTTTAATTAATATAAAATTCGATTTTAAAACGATTACTTCGGACAAATAAAATTTGAAGAACAAGAAAAAATCTGCCTCAGCCCAGATTTTGCTAATGCTTGGGTTGAAGACTTTCATCATTCGGCATTAAATTAAATACACTTTTTTCAGGTCATAAAACACTTCTTTCCACATAGTTCTAACTTCAATTTATATAATTTTGTTTTCTCGGCCCACCCTACTGCATAATGTAAATTATATCGAACTATGAGCTAAAATAGAAATTAAATTTTATAGCACCACAAGCAAAGTTTTATTAAAATAGTCGGATTATCTTTTCCTGCACTATTCATAATTTCTTATTAAAATGAGCTCTCAATCTTACCAGGTTCTTCTAATGCTTCGTGCGGTTTTATAGCAAGAAATCGTAGCCTCATCTGGTAAAAATAACTTTTGTCAGATGTACGACGGGCCCCAAAAAACGCCGATTTGTATTCAGAAAGACTAACATAACTTTTTATTCTTCAATTTAAAAAAAAACTGCTTTCAAGCTATTAATTAACTCTGTCGAACCATAAAAGGAACATCCTTAAAGAAGGAAAGCACTTGCGAGCTATTACTTAGCTTTATTAAATCGTGAAAAGTACAGGAAAAAAGAAGTATTCACTTTTAAAAAAATACCAAACTTGGATTTGGACCCACTTTTAAATCGAACTGGACCATAAACTTTCACAGACACATGAGTTAGGTCAAATCAGTCAGTTTAAGGGGGTATTTCTATTTGACCGGACCAAAAAATCGATTTTTTTTATTTTTGGATAGTATATAGTATGTGGAATTTATACGCAAACGGATTTGTTTGGTTCGGACTTTTTAATGAAGCTGCAGCAGGGTCAACTGCGCAGAGCGGAGAGTACTCAGCCGCACACCGTGGAGGGCCGCCTCGGCTGTGATCACAGGCAGGTCATACATGTGTATAATAGAGTCATTGTTCGTCTCAAATAGGTTTTCCTTCCCCAATACGATGTTCCGAAAACATTTATAGATTTGTATCCAAGGTCTAGTAAAAACTTTCAGTGTTAGGTCTGAATTTCCAGTGTCACGCTACATGTTGAGCACGTCGTTTTTCTCAAAATACGATTTTTTTAAATGGCTGACATGATTCCGTCAAAACCACAGGACCGATTAAGTTCAAATTTGGAGGATATATTTAGCAGAGGTTTGGCTATAGCCCGAACTGAAATAAATATGAAATAATGATTTTTGAATTTTTAGCAAGTCAAAAACTACGCCATTTTGTCAATTGTCAATTTTTTTTTTTCTAGTCCCTGCTATAGCCGTACTCGTGTATTTCAAAGATCTCTTCGATTTTTTTGTTTCGGATGACCTAGAGCAGCTGAATCATGTCAGCCAAATGAGGTTGTCGTTTTCGGGACACATTTTTTTAAATGCTACAGAGCCCCATATTATTTTTGTTTAAATTGCTAACGATGTATTTTTTTAAGTTTAAGATCTGCTTAAAAATATATAAAAAAACTTCCATTAAAAAATATTAACAATTGTATTTTTTATGAATTTTTGAAAAACGCCTGAAAAAAGCTCGGTCAAATAGAAATACCCCCTTAAGCTAATAAAATGCATTTTCCAAAATTTTTCACTCATTCCCTTATGCCCCGAGACCCTTCAAATGTCTGTACCTTGTTAACCAATTACGCTAGAAAAACGTGATTTTTTGCGTATTTGATTATTTTTTAGATATTTTACTCAAATTATCAGAAAGAAGTTGAGAGGTGAAAAAATTTTCAAAGTCTACGAATGTTCTAATCAATTGAAACAATCAACGTATTTACTATAACCATTTTTGTAATTTTTTAAACAATCATGAAGTGAGTAAATGTTCACACGTGACGAAGACTCAAGTTTCGCGCGATTCACGTCTGTCATGACTATGAACCAATTTTGGAACCAAATTTTTCCATTCACGCGTCCCCATGTAGAAATTGCAATCGGGATTTTGAAGGGCCCCGGCTAGTTTTCCCTATTTCTGATCGGGAAAAATAGGAAGGGCCAGACTAGTTCTGTAACACTGTTTTAGCCAGGCTCTATCTAGAACTTCTAACAAGGTGCTAACGGGAATACCCTTCAACCGCCCGTCTAGACCCTCTCTGTTTTCCGGTACGTTCATCATTCAGCTGTGATATAAATATATGTGACAAACGATTTGTCAACAATAAAATGAATAAGAATATTTAAATACACACCAATTTTAGATCAATAGTTTCAGAGGTTCATATTTCGTTAATTAAAGCCCATTTTTTGCATATATTTATATCACACAACATCTGAATATTCAACATTTGCACTCTACTATGTAAAATGATTATTTTCATTATTTTTCACTGGGTTTCACATACACAGCACGAATTTAACTGTTTTCCTTATATTTCACGTATTAAAAACAATTTTATCGTTATTTTAAACAAAGTAAAGTTATTGTGAAAGGTGAAAAAATAAATTACCTAAATTTTTTTTGGTTATATTCACACACCCCATTTAGTTTATATAATAAATAGAATATAACAAAACTACTACTTGAACATTATTTAATGAAAATTTACGTGGTGTTATTTTCATTAAAAACACGTGTTTATAAGTGTTAAACACTCGGATGCTTCAGATGAAAATAAATTTCAGTTTGCTGTCACGTGTTGTTAGGGCAGTTATTCGCCTGTTTACTGAAGCATAATTTAGTGCATACAAACTTCTGAAGATGGCACTGCACATCATGGCATTGCATCATATATACTGCAGCGCCATCTTCAGAAAGTTTATCTGGGTTATGCTGACTAAGGCCCGACCAGTACCTGACTAGAATTTTTTGGTTCTTTTATCTAAATCAGGAACCAACTAAAGCCTGGATTAAATACAAGATTAGGGTCTAACTAGACGCATATAGTTTTTCCAGTCATAAGGAATCAATAATCTTAGCAGTGCCCTAAAGGTTCCTGATTAGAACTTACAAATGGGACAAATGGGGCGGCTTCTACGTGGGTCGTTCACGCATGAGAAACAGCGCGTCCGTTCGTTTCGTTTTCTTCGTGTACAGAGACATATGATACGAATAGAATACCATTTTTGGGGTATCGTAGACCCAGAATTAACCGTTCCGTTCTTACGTCGTAATTTATTCCTCAAGACTCTCTAACAAGTGAACTCCTCCTATCCCATGAGACCTAACCTATCCCACGGACCCCATCTATCACTCGTAAACCTTCCTATCTTGCGGGACGCAACATATCCATCGGGACCCAAGCGATCCCACGGAACGCCACCTATTCCTTGGAGCCATTGTTATGACACGAGACCCTACCTATCTAACGGGACCGCCCTTATTACACAAGATCCACCTATCCCCACGGAACCCCACCTATCCCTCGGGATTCTTAATATCCCGCGAGATCCCCTTATCCTTCGAGTTCCTCTTTATTCCATGGGACCCAACCTAACTCACTGGACCCTACTTATCCCTTACGGCCTCAATTATACCACGGGACCCTAGATATTTCACAGGATACAAATATCCCCCGAGACCCCACTTATCTCTCAACGCCCAACCTATCAACCTAAGCCATAGGACCCAACCTATACTATAAGGGCCCTCCAATATCGCGGGACCCAAACTATCACATAGTATCCCACGGGACTCCGTCTAACCCACGGGACTCCGCCTATCCCACGAGACACCACCTATAACCCGAGGCCGTTAATATCCCATGGGTCCCCCAATCCCTCAGGACCCCCTTATGCTGCGGAACCTTACCTTCAGGCCTCTTCCTATCCCACGGGACCAAACATATCCCTCGCCACCTAACCTATCCACCGAACTCACAGGACTCAACCTAACCTTCGAGAAATAAGTACTCCACGTGACCCTACATATCCCATGGGATACAACCTAACCCACGGAACTACGAAATCCATTATTGTTATGATTACTCATATGTGCCTGAATATGACTAAGAAGGTGCTCTCACTTATGAAAATAGCAGTTTTCAATTTCCCTTAATTAACAAGATTAAAAACAGCAAGTTTCAAGTGCCATAGTCTACAGTTTGAGTATTCGAAAAGCATACAATATGTTCTCCTATATAAGCAATAAACGTTCGTTCGCCAAAACTCTCGTCACTACATGAAAATCGGATTTTCCCCGTAAATTGATAAAATGCAGGTCCCAATCCCTTTACAACTCATCCTATCCATTTACTCGTACAGCCTAGCTGAAAACCTTTTAAAATACCTTGAAATCTTTGGTAATTGTAAAAATTCATTAAAATATGTTCAAATTAAACTCTGAAGAATAAAACAATTTTAAATACAAAATTGTCATAATTTTTAAATGAAAAAAAAAAATAATTTCTTGCTTTTATTTGGGTCTCAAAGAAAGTCCTAGGTTTATTTATTTAATAAAAAATAAGAGAAAGAGATTTGTTCAAATTTTGATAAATCTTTACATTAATTAAATATTATATGGAATGTATATTTAGAAAAAAAATATTTAACATCTGCTAAAAACTGCGCTTAAATTTTCCGAATTGTTAAAAGTTGGTTTTTGGCAGTTTTTGAAAACTATATAAATTCTAGAACTTATTAAATTTGTCTTTAATGGAAAAATGCCATTAAGATCAGTTGTAAATGTTCTAATTCTTGTTTGAATTTCGGTCTAATCGAGCAATAATTGTTGTAATATGTATAACGTAATGACAATCATAATTCAAATTTAAGCTGAAGAATGCTCAATGTGGACCGATAGTTCATCCTATATTTAAAGAGAATAAGAAACAAAGGGGGATGTTTTTCGAGAATAGAGGAAAAAAGGAGAATTTGAAGAAGAAAAAACGTACGGGAATAGGGGAAAGATTTTCACCCTGAATTTAGCATCAACCGAAAAAATAGAAAACTTTGAGAAAAGAAAGGGAAACGTGCATTGAATAATCCTTTGAAAGTATGAGTAAGACAAACGTACCAGGGTGAGATTGAAATCAAGCACAGGATATCGTTTAGCTTTGCTTGGAGAAACAAGACGGTAATGTCGAAACGATAACGAGAATCAACGAAACTCGTTACGAACCAGGGTCGAAAACTCTGTTAGAATGCAAATTCAACTGTCCGACCACACGAGTACTGCTACTACTGCTGATAGTGATAGCGCCACATGACCCTCATGCGTGAAGTTTTCCCAGATTCTGATCTACTGATTTTCCTAATATCTGTTTTTGTATCTATGCCTTTTCCTTAAAACTGAAATTGTTTTATAAATAAAATTTAATTTTCATTTGTATGGTTCATAAGTTTTTTTCCATGTGAACAAAAATCTGCCCGCTTAGAAAGCCACAATTTTAGTGTTAGAATTATAATAACATCAGGAAGTCTTCTCAAAATTAAATCCTTTATCATTATCTTTATTTTTTCTTGAAAGCAGATATAACAAATGTGCCTACTCCGCGGGTACTAGGGTAACCCAAAAAATGTCAACTCTCAAATTTTCGAAATTTTAATGCACCAATGTATTCCTATGGCCAAAATAATATAGCCAAGCACTTCTTTACAAGTTTTTCTTCTGAACACACATTTTAATCCAACCCTTTAATAGCCCCGTGGTCTGAAGCCTTTAAGATATGTATAATGGCTATCCTTAACCTTCTACCTGATATTGGCTTAATACCAAGTAGGAGCAAGCTAACCTGTTCCGAAACCATTTCCTATTGCGATGGATGGTATAATTTTCCTTTTTATGATGGTTTCAATTCTTTGAAATTTTCTGCGAAAAAAAGCACCTGAAGTCAAAGAGCTCAAACAGCTTGAATTTCATTACAATCAGTGTAAATTTCAAATAAAAATAATATACAAGAATACTGCTGACCTGATGAAGAAACATAACATCTACAGTTTAACTTAAGGCCTGTTTATCTCTACGCCGCAACGCGAAGATGACCCTTACGTCAAACTACACTTTTTATGTTTCTTCAACAGGACGGTAGAGTAGATATCGGTCTATTGAAAAAATAATATGTACATTGACCTCCGAAATTGTTAAAGTAGTTAAAAGATAAATAAAAAATATTGGCCGGAATGAATGATCGATCTTTGCGATTATACTGATCTGATTCGTGATCATATATTCGTATCAAGTCTAGCCAAGATGGCTCACATTCTTGGAGTAATTCAGCTCATATGCAAACATTTCATGACTTGTGGATCTTGTGATCATCTAGTGTACTTGAAAAGTTCAAAAATAACGAAACATAATAATAAAATATCTCTCCTATTGAGTGTCGTTGTCACTTGCGCGCGGTTATACAGCAGGGTTGCTACAAAATCCCCATTTCGACATTCCATGAATTTTCGTGACTATTTCCTAATCAATTTTTCATTTTTCGTGGCCGTTATAAATTGTTCTTTTAAGTATAAAAACAACCTTACATGAAGGTGATCAATAATGTTAATTCAAAAAGATGTTTCTTTCTAAATAATTTTAAAAAATCTTGAATAAAAACAGTCATACAGAAATTTATAAGGGTTCATCCGCAACTAACGTACAACGATTTGGGGGAGAAGAAGTTTTGGTAAAATCTTACTCTTTCTTATTAGGGTGGAGGGGGTGGGGTATTGGATGATTTTACATAAGAATTGAAAAAATTATTTTGAACAAAAAAAACCAATTCTCATCACAATACTAATTTTCAGCCCAAGAGATGAATTTTTAGCAAAAGAGCTTAATTTTCAACCAAAAAAGATATTTAGTCAATAAAGAAAAAAAAGTTTTATCTAAAATGTTAAATTTTTATTTCAAAAGTCGAATTTTCAAACCCAAAATATGATTTTTCAGCAAGAAAGTTAATTTTCAACAAACAATTGAATTTTCAACCCAAAATAATAGAAATGGTAACCACGAGATGGATTCTTAACTAATGAAACTATACGTTCTCAAGACTTACTTGTTATTAACACATTTTCTTTTCCAAATATAATTTCATTAATGTTTCACGTTTATTTAATTAACAGAATTTATATATGTGGATTCCCTAAGTTTATAAAATCACAATAAAATCATGTGTGAAGGGGTTGGGGGGGGGTCAGAGAAAATCTGAAGGTATTTTACGTGGTGGGAGGGGGGATTGAAAATTTCAGAAAAATGACTTGCGTAATCTTTGGACGACCCCTAAACTTCTACGTGAGTTTATCCAAAATTGCCTTATTCTTTCAGGTTTTTCGTGAAATTCCCTGACTTTGCCTGACTTTCTGAAATTCCCTGACTTGTAGCCACCGTGACAGAATATTTACTGGTACACCAGAGACTCGCTATTTGAACGCGCGATCGGACGCGTTATGTGAATTCCTAGAATTGCTGGTCCCTACAGTTTCTCAGGGGGCAGGGCGAGAGACGGTTGCGACTCCGCCTCTGAAGGGACGCATGCACTATACTACGCAGTCAAGTAGATTGCGCAATATTATGGAAACGGTTCAGGCGGCCCTGCCTGTTTACGTTTCGCTGTACGCGTTATATGAACAAGGCTATTTTTAGGCAACCCCCGAGATTGTTCATCTATCGAGTCTCTGGTGTATGACATCCTCGGTATAAGCTAGCGGCCATTTTATTTAGAGACAGATGACACTGGAAGCAGATTAAAATGATCCGAACTGACAGACCATTATGGTCTCAAGAGTCAAATAATTGCTGGAGCATAATGTTCTGCAACAAAAATTATCTTTCTTTTTTACTGTACATTTACAGTAATTATTCATAGTTGAAATCATAAATATTAGTGGTAGAACGCTGGCTAACGAACTTGACCTGTTCTTTTGAAGGACTAAGATAGACCGAAGGAAATACCGACATACCTATAGACAGACATGTTTATGAACCCCGTTTTTTCTGGCTCAAGGGTCTCAAGTCACTGAGCATTGACTAAAACTGGATAGGCTTTGATTCACATGTATCTAATACCTTCTATCACAAATGATGAGAAATGTAAAAATATACTTCTATTATTATTAGTAATATTATCATCCTCTTTTAGGATCACAAGTTATTATTTTCGAAACTAATAAATTTTTTCCAATTAAAGAACGAAACACTAGAATATTTAAAGTGCTTTCTATCAAAGCATACTTTCGTTCGCAAGACAATTGTTTTCTCTGGTGCCAAAATGACGACTTATTCCAACTTCGCGAAATTCTAGTTGCAGTACGGCACGACAAATCAGGTTTAATGCTGGTGAAAATGCACGTTGAACCGACACAGGGTTAGGAGTTTACAGGTCTCAGGGGTGAGTTTATCGCTGAGTTAAGTAATACGAATGTGTCTGTTTCCACGACTGCTGCTGGGTGCCTCACTCGAGCTATCTACAAAAGACAGCTTTACCATACGTAGTATTGCGTACATATCTTCGAGCTCATCTGCTCAAATAAATATTTGTTTGTCTTCTTCGCCTACACAAGATTAAGCCTTTTCTCTATTTCTCTAATTCTCTTTTGGATTCTTAGTTGAAAAATCAACTTTTTGGTTGAGAATACATCTGTGTTGGTTGAAAATTTAAATATTTGGTTACAAATGTAACTATTTTGGATCAATTAATTGGTTTTAAATGAAACTATTTAATTGTAGTTTATTTTGTTTTAAATTCGATCATTTCGTGAAAAATAAAGAATTTAATTTTAAAAATCAGCTATTTTGTTGAAAATGCAATATATTTCAACATGAAATCTTAAGCGTTTCATATGGAATTCAATATAATACCTATACATTAATTTTATTTGAAATAATTTATTTAAAAGATGAATCGCCCTATTCACACTGTTTTAGGAGCATTTTGTGCTGTGACGTCTGTTATAATAATAAAAATATCCACTTTTCAACAGGATTAAAACTGTTAAACTTTTAATGATTTCGAAAGATTTTAATGACTTCTTGAGCATTTTTCCGAGACGAAGGAGTGAATAATTTTTCGACTACTATTTCAAGACTCAACGGGATTAGTTCCAATTCCGAAGGTCTTTCGCGTGTCTTCACAACTACTCTAAAATACGCACAGTTCACTCGTTAAATTCTTTACGACGACCATTTGTCTGTATAGGGGCTTCTTATACGTAATTCCAACAATAGCCAAGTCGTGAAGCGAATAAAATTCTACGGGCCATCAAAGGCGTTTGCTCAAGTATTTAGTTACTTTCGCTCGCAAATAAAAACATTTTGAAGTAAAATTATAATTTCTAAAACATAGATAACAACAGTATAAAACGTGTAAAGAAATATAGGAAAAGTTTAAATATAAACCAACCTTCTCTGAATGAATTTTAATAAAATTATATTTTTGATAATAAATTATTAAATATTAAAAAAAGAAACTAATATTCATAAGTAAGCTTACCGAGAATTCCTTAGTACTTCTGCAGCTTTTCTCATTAATTTGAAACTTTTTTTGCAAGACCAAGTTTTTTATAAAATATTTAAAAATGTATGCTTATACGAAGCGTACGCATCAGAAAGAGTCACAGAATTAGAAATACGGCAGGTACAACCCTGCGTCCGCCGCCATTGGCTATTAAAAAGTTACGAGAGCGTAAATGAAGATATATCCTGGAAAAAGGGAAAACTTTTGAAACAGGAGGATAAATCCTGGGTACACTGCAGCAGCGTTTCTCGAACAACCCTATAAAACCATGTATTGAATACACGTGAATCAGTATTTTCGTTAAAGCTAAACCAATTTTTTTACACTTTTATCCACAATAACCTACTCTTTGTAGACAAATATGTTAAAGTTGATAGTAGAAAGGAATAAACTCATCAGCTTAAAAAGAAGAAAATAATAAAGTAAGGAACGTAAATACTTGAAACAAGAACAAAAATATTATACATAACTTTCTTATTACAAGATAAATTTAAATAATTCAAAGTGTAAATGTAAATCTAAGATATTCACTTAAAACTTTCAAATAATTGCTTCAAATTTAAAAATATGTATTCAATCGGAAAAACTCGAACTCAATGTTTCAAGGTTTTACTTTTTCCATTCGAATTTCATTAAGGGGGATGACTCCAAATTTTTCCAAAAAGAAAGTAGGAGATTGAGAGTTCACATTTTCATCATATAATATTATTGATGAAAAAGATGTTCCCGAAATTTTTTTTTTGTTTGATAGCAGATGCGGCAATTTGAAAAAATTCAAACTAATTTTTCTCACGCAAAAATTAATGTAACTGATAGGCTATTTTATATTCATTGTGGATCGGTCATTGTTGAACTCCTAAAATTTACAAATGTTTGCTAATACATTCTTCATCAATGCAAATTATATTCTTTCCTAAATTCCTCCTTCCACGGAAGACCGACCGACCCTTACCCTTAAACTTAACCCCAAAAATTTTAATTACCCCAACTTTTCTGTGGAGTCAGTAAATACCATACCTTCTGTAGCCAGATTTTTATAAAAACTGCTCGCATTCGCCTGAACATTTGGTCAGAGAAGTGGAAAACTGCAGAAAACCAAAATTCCTGAGCACAGCCGGTTACTGACAGGTGAGTTTGAATGTAGACATTCGACATCGTCGAGTGCCCTGCTTAACATTCGCGATCTCGAAAAATCGAGTATTAACACCCACCTACTGCCATCTGTTTGTGAATGCAAATCATTAAATTGTATTTTCTTCCAGAGAAAGCAGGAAATAATGATGTGCTGAGGATTCGCGGGGGCGTGAACTTGTATAACCGGAAGTTGTTTACAACCCACTCAGTGACGTGGATATAAGGTCCACGAAATCGGATTCGGTCGAGGTAGGTGCAAGATGCAAATGAAATTGTGAAATTGGTTCGAGGAAGATTTATCCATTTAGACGCCCCGCGGTCGAGTACAAGGAGCAAGAAGATCCAAGCATCCTGGGAAAGGGGTCGGGGGTAGGTTGGGTTACGGTTCCGTACTAGCTGGGAAATATGATAATGCTGTCGGCGACGGTAAGACGAATAGCTTTCGCGATTCCACTTATACTATTGCGGTTAACTCGCGGATTGGTTATTGCGGCGACGAGATGCGATAGCCGCGATTTTTCGACACCACGAACCCTCCGTTGCCGCCGTATTTCATTCTTCCTGGACCTTTGTTCTTTATTCCGCGGCGACCAGAATTTTGTCTTTTATTCTAGTATATGGCCTCTTTCGCCGCGCGAAGAACCAATAATTCATGCTAATAGAGAAAAATCCTAGAGAGAATTCACTCTCTCTTATCTTTTATTACTTGCGAAACTTTATCGCTATCCTGCGATCGAAATAAACATCATTCTCAATATTTCTTGAACAAGTAATTCTTTTCAACAGCTAAAATGAGAAAATTCTGATTCTTAAAAAACGAAAAAAATTAAAGTGAACGGCATGTGAGAAAATCAATCATCCTACCTTTATTCTCCCTCATGAATCTTCGGATATTCCTGAAATAAAAATTTTGATTATTAGAAGGAAATTAAATTTTTTAATTGAATTTAATTATCCACTGCAGGTATAAAAAAAAACGTTTCTACAATAAGAGGCCGTTCAAAAACTACGTCACACTACTAGAGTTGTAGGGGGTTCAACTTGTTTGATGACGATTTGTGACGTGGGGGGGAGGGGTTAATGCATAATGTAATATCACACATGGAAAATATAAATGTTAATAACAATTTTTTACAATGCTTCAAAAAATGAAAATTAGTGATTTTTTTAAAAAGTGAAGCATCCAGACATATACATTACACTCTTCCCCTCTTTACGTTGAAAATTCTATTATTTTCGTAGAAAATTTAAGTTTTTTAATATTAATATTTTTTTGGTTATAAATGAATTCTTTTCACTAAAAATGTAACTATTGCAGTTGAAGGTTCATCATGTTAATTGAAAATTCATATTTTCCTGTTAAAAATTCAACTGTTTTGTAGAAAATTCGTCTTTTTGGCTTGAAACTTCAACTGTTTTGTTGAAAATTCGTCTTTTTGGGTTGAAAATTCTATTATTTTCGTAGAAAATTTAACTTTTTGAATATTAATATTTTTTTGTTATAAATGAATGAACTTGTAGTTATTTATAACTACAAGTAAACTATCCACCTAGAAACACTACCCGAATCGGGTAGTGTCACGCCT
>CAKNYM010043299.1:0-15678 GCA_932195095.1 Andricus curvator
AAAGTGAACATATAGTAAGAAATGAGGTACCGGGAAACTAGGAGAGATAGGAACGGGAGAAAGGAAAATAAGAAATAGTAAGAAGCAAAGAGAGACGAGACATGAAGGTAGGTAAGAATGGAGGATAAGTTACTGGAATATAGCAGGATTGGAGAGAAAGGATAGGGAGTTTATGAGAAATTTGGCACAATGGGATGTAGTAGTAATGATGGAGACGTGGCTAGATGAAAAGGGATGGGAAAGAGTAAGGGGACGGTTACCAAGAAGTTACAAATGGAAATTGTCAAAATGCAAAGAGGAAAAATAAAAAAGGCAGAGCAATGGGAGGAATGGTGATGGGAGTAAGGAACGAATGTATAACAGGGAAGGATAAGAAAGAGATGAAAGAACGAAAAGAAGGATTAATAGTAGAAGAGGTAAAGATGGGAGGAGAGAAGTGGAAGATAGTGGGGGTTTATGTGAACGGTGACATGCAGGAGAAATTAGATGAGATGAAATAAATGATTGAAGACAATAAAGAAGAGATTAAGCTTATAATAGGGGGAAATTTCAATGCCAGAACAGGAGATAGAGGAGGAAGGGAATGGGGAGGAGAGAGAGGAAGAAAATCCAAAGACAAGATACTAAATGGGGAGGGAAAGAAATTGTTAAAGAGCTTGGAGGAGTTGGGATGGTTTATCTTAAACGGAAATATAGAGGGAGATGAGGAAGGGGAATATACACGCTCAGGAGGTGATAGGGGAACCGTAATTGATTATGTGATAGTAGATGATGAGGTAAGAGAGATGGTCAAGAAACTAGAGGTAGGGGATTATATAGATTCGGATCACTTTCCCATAATAGTGACATTAGAGGGAGAAAAAAGTAAGAATATGGATAAAAAGGAAGCAAAGGTAAAAAGAGCAGGAAAAGGGGATTGGTCAAGGGAAGGAAAAGAACAGTTTAAAGAAAAGGTCAGAAATATCAAAATGGGAGAGGGAAATGTGGACGAGGAGATGGAAATAATGATAGGAGAAATAAAAAGAGGATTAGAGTGCACAAGCAAAAAAGAAATAAATAAAGGGGGAAATATAAGTGGATGGGATGAGGAATGTAAAGAGAAAAAGAAGGAGGTCAGAAAGAAACTAAGAAAATGGAGAAAAGAAAAAAGTAGTGGAGAAGAATATAGGAGAAAAAAGAACGAGTATACTGAGTTGTGTCATCAAAACAAAGAGGAGCAGAATAAAAGGTTTGAGGCAGAGGCGGAGAAGGCTAGGATGCAAGAAGAGGTTTGGAAGGTAGTAAATAAAGAGAGAAAAAGAAGAAAAAGAGTAAATCAGGATATTGAAATGGTAGAATGGAAAAAATATTTTATGGATTTTCTAGGAGGGGTAGAGAGAAAAGTTAGGAAAGGAGCGAAACATGGTAGAGAAAGAGATGAGGAAGAGGCCATAACAAGGGAAGAAATAGGCAAGGTGTTAGGAATAATGAAAGATGGAAAGGCACCTGGCATAGATGAGATTCCAAATGAAGTCTGGAAATATGGGGGGACAGAACTAAAGGAATGGGCATGGATAATGTGTAATAGAGTATGGAGAGGAGAAGGGTGGCCAGAGTTATGGAAAGAAGGAGTAGTGGTACCCATAGTGAAGAAAGGCAAAGGGGAGGAGGTTAAAGATTATAGGGGTGTAACGCTAATGCCAACATTGTATAAAGTATATGTAACTGTTTTGTCGGAGAGATTGAAGAAAGAAGTTGAGGAAAAAAAGATACAGCCACCGAATCAGACAGGGTTTAGAAAAGGAATGGGGGTTATGGACAACATATATGTTCTGAATTATCTGATAAATAAAAGGATTAAAAGGGAGAAAGGGACAATGATAGCAATGTTCGTGCACTTAAAGGCGGCATTCGACTCATTGGACAGAGTCGAGCTAGAAATAGTTATGGTGAAAAGGGGGATACGAGAGGGCTTAATAAGGAGAGTATCGGAAATCTTCAGAGAGACAAAAAGCAGGGTAAAGGTAGGAGAGAAAGTAGGAGAAAGTTTCTGGTTAGTTAGAGGAGTAAGGCAAGGATGTCCTCTGAGTCCACTTTTATTCAATATATTAATCTCAGACCTAGAAGAAGCAATGAAGAGAAAGGGATGGGGAGGAGTTAGGATGGGAGAAGAAAAGATATATACACTGGCATACGCGGACGATATAGTGTTGATGGCAGAGGATGAAGAAGGGATGACAGGCTTAATTACAGGATTGGAGAAATATTTAGATGGGAAAAAATTGAATTTAAATGTAGAAAAGACAAAGATAATGAGGTTTAGAAAAGGAGGGGGAAGAAAGAAAGAATGGACTGGGAGATGGAAGGGAGTAAAGTTAGAAGAAGTAAAGGAGTTTAAATATTTGGGATATACCTTGCAAATGAATGGAGATCATAGAGTTCATATAAGAGAAAAGATAAAAAATCTGCCCGCTTCGCGGGCACATTCTCATGGCGCGCTGCGCGCGCGGCTCGCTGCGCTCGCAAGTTTGAGCGCGCCTAGGGCGCGCGACTGTTGGATCTCGCGCTTCGCGCTCGATCATATATTTATCTCGCGCTTCGCGCTCGATTATGTATTCACCTCGCGCTACGCGCTCGGGCGTATTTACATCGCGCTTTACGCTCGGCTCCTCTAGATTTTTGAACTTCGTGTTCGACTTCGATGAAAAGAAAAAGTTTGTTTGCAAATATTATAAAATTATCAAAACCTCTACATATTAAGTGATTGTTAAATTTGTTTTTATTTTAGACTGAAAAGGAACTTTATTTACTCAAGGTTCTATCGACCTTAAGGAACACATTCTCATCCAGACACTCGCGCTTCGCGCTCGATATTTGATTTGAAAATCATTTGAACCGTATGATAGAAACAAAAAAGTTTGAGCGCACTTACGGCGTGCGATTTGGTAAATACACTGAGCGCGCACTTTGTGCTTCGTGTTATATGTTCTTCATATACAAATTACTAAATTTGTATTTGATTTCAAATGAAAAGTAATGATATAATTCAGGCGACAAATTTTATTAGATAACATTTTATTTTAGCTTGTGCCGTTTATCACAAAAGTTAATTTTTTCATTTTCAATATATTCTTACCACAAAAATTGATTACGGGTTTGTAAGTCTTTTTTGAATGCACAATTTGTGTTCATTTATATGTTTTCGTACCTTGCATTGTTTTTTCAAAAATTTGATTTTTTTTACTGTCAATGTTATTTTCACGAATAAAAAAAAAACACGCATCCTATCGAAACGTGAGTCACAATAAATTTGTACCTCTTCCTTGGATGAACAAATTTTGTTTCGGTCATTTTTTCGTAGCTGGTAATATTCATCTGAAAATTTGATTTTTCTATTTTCAATGCTGTTTTTTACGAAAAAAACAAAAACTGCGCGTCATATCAAAAAGTGAATGATAAGAAATTTGTAGATCTTTTTTAGGTGCACAATTTTGGTGAGATGATCTTTTCTGGTATGTTGCATAGTTTGACAGCAAAATGGCTTTTTTGATTTTTCATTAATTTTTTGTGCGATCAAAATTTGAATTTTTTATTTTTCAAAAAATTCAAAAATTTGTAATGAAAATATTATAGGGTGTTCAAGAAGCAACGTTTTTCTCCTCTTGACTTTTTTCATATCGTGCGTCTTTCGGCTTAAAATGTTCATTTTCGTTTGTTTTTTGGAATTTTGAAAATGCTATAACTCCAGTAATTTTTTTTTATCACGAAAAGTCATTAGAATATTTTGTTTGTCATTTTGCGTACTACTAATAACCGTAAATAGAATTTTCAAATCTTCAAAAAAAGTGGTCTCAAAAATTTTCAAAATGTGCTCACTTTTTGGATTTTCATCCAAAATAGCTGGTTAACGAACTCGTTCTCTATTTTTCGGCCATAAAAAAGTGTGCCAAAGCTCAATCAAATCTGATCATTTTTTCGAAAGTTATCGTGTCTACAGACAGACAGACAGACTACAGACAGACAGACACCTTCGTAAAAATCGTTTTTTCTGACTCAGGAGGTCTCAAAACGTGGAGATTTGATGAAAACCGACTATGTCAAATTTTACATAAAACCAATACCTTCTCATTAGAATGAGAATGTAAAAAAGCGGCAGGGATAATGAAACAGATATGGGGAATAGGAAAAAGAAGGTTCAAGAAAGACTGGAGAAGGAGAATGTGGTTATTTGATACGCTGGTATGGCCGGTAATAGGTTACGGAGCGGAGATATGGGGATAGAAGGAAAGGAAAGAGATTGAAAGTTTACATGAAAGGTATGTCAGGTGGACGCTAAGAGTAGACTGGAGGACGCCTGGATATATGGTGAGAGAAGAAGCACAGAGAGATAAATTAAGTACTAGAGCGGGTAAGAGAGCATGGCAATTTGAGATGAAGTTAAGGGAGGGGAAGGGAGGGGAGTTAGCGAAAAAGTGCTTGAAGGAGGTAGAAGAAAGGAGCGGGAGGGCAGTAGAACTAGCAAGATGGGAAGAAGAAAGGAGGGAGTTTTTTAGTGCTAGAGATATAGGAGAGGGAAGTGGAGTAAGCTATGAAGAATTGGAGAGAAGGGACAGGGAAAGACAATTAATGGAAAGATGGGGAATGATTGAGGAATGAAAATATAATAAATGGTATAAGTTGATAAAAAGGGAAGGAGTACCAAAGTATTTAGAAAAGGGATGGGGAGAGAGACGATGGAGCAGAATAGCAAGATTTAGATTGGGAAACGAGGTAAGGGAGGGGATGTATTGGGAAAAGGAAGAGAACAGAAAGTGCAGAATATGTGAATGGGAGGAGGAAACATGGGAGCATGTATGGGACGGATGTAGGAGAGGAATGGAAGATAAAGGAAGCTGGCAAGAGAATGTGGTAAATATTCTAGGTGAGGATGGAGTGGGTGAGGAGTGGATGAAGGAGTTGGACGGGGCTAGAGGGGCGAATGAGAAAGAAAGAAAGAATGGATATGGAAAAATGACAAAATGAGAATGAGATAGAAGAGAAGTGCAATTGAAGGACAAAGGAAACGGAAGTCGCATAGATTAGAAGCGTAAAGGTCTGTAAGTAGTTACATGTAGATATTATGTAATAGTATAAGTAGATTAAGATGCGGATGCGCTCGCTCTCACTCGCTCGCTCTCTCGCTTTCTCGCTTTCGATCGCTCGCTCACTCTTCCGACAGTAAATTGGCGCTAGATTAATATAGAAGTAAGGAGATAGACATAAGAGTTGATGTAAATTTTTGTAAATATTTGTAAATAGTAAGGATAAGATAATATAAAGTTTGTAGATGGTCTTGTAAGAAACGGAGGTCATGTAAACCCTTAGGGGACACATTATGAATAAAGAAGAATAAGCCATTTTTTCTCTTTAGTGGTTTTCCTACGCGACTATCCAATTTTATTTTGCAGATTAGATAATTTTAGAAGTCCTCATGATTTCGCTCAAACCTAATTGATAGAATCCTATAAATTTTCCCCTCCCTTTAGAAGGACTAAGTATTAATTTTTTTTTCTGTTAAATGAGACGCCATTCCGTGCAAACTTGGTGCTATGTTCATCCTCCAGAATGTTGTCTCATTTTCCTATCTGATTTCAATGATTTATATAATATAGTTTTTTTTTATTCCGCTCTTTTTTTGTGGTAAATTTAAATTGACAAGTGTAAAGTTCTACCCTTGAGAACCATTATTATTTTGCATTCAAAAAGATTTGCTTCTCCCTCGAACTCACTGCCAAATTAACTAAATTAATTTCGAGTGGCCATACTGGCATTCTTGAGCTCCCGTATGAGAACGGGTTGAAAAAGAATGAGCGATCCTTAAGATCTCCAGTATTACTCTTAATTAATTTTGTCAAATTAACTTAATTAATTTCAAGTGGCCATACTGGCATTCTTGAGCTCCCGTATGAGAACGGGTTGAAAAATAATGAGCGATCCTTACGATCTCCAGTATTACTCTTAATTAATTTTGGTTTTGACAGGTCATGAGAGGGGTTGGCTCTCAAGGTTTAATTCCTTTTTGTTTTGAATCAATTTTTCCTGATAAGGAATATCAAAAGTATTAACAGAGTTGTCCTCGGTCCTTCTTATCCTTTTAATTACCTGGCTGCTAATTGCTATCTAGCTCATAAGACGCTGTCGCGCAAGTGCTTCCTACAGTCAAACGCTCGATGCAGTGTTCGGTCGAACCCTCGAGCGCAGACTGGCGATTCCAGCGATCCTTGGTAATCACACAGGTCCCGTCGTCGCGGGTCCTCGCATCCCCACTTATCGTATAGGTTGCGCACGCAACCGCACCTGTTTCGTATAGCGTTACATGCGACCTATATAACTATTTCGCCCAGGAATTCGCAAGTCACTCAGTAGCGTATTTATTTTCTATTTCGCCCGCTTCTGAGTGTAGTTTATAAGTATAAAATAATTATTTTATGCTGCACTATTTCAAGATGGATGCGTGGCCATCAATACTTTTTTTGCTGGGTTGGTTGGTCTAGATTTTCGGATTATATTAATGATAACCTTAATACTCGTGCTGAACTTTCTTCTTCTTCTAATATGGAACCTACGGAACAGGTACATATATTCAACAACATATATTTACAGGTTGTATTGATGAATCTATTGAACATGCCTTGGAAAACAGGAACAAGAAAGCTGCTTCTAAATCAAATAACACAGGAGGGTTTGATCGCTCCTCCAAGAAATTAAGGAAGGGAAGTATAAAACCCTTCTGTCCGACTCCCTGGTGTAGCAAGAAATACTCTGATGCTACTTCGAGAAGGAAAGCATCTTTAAGACGTTATCGCAAATTGACTAACTATGCAAATTATTTGGTCTATAAAAAAATTGTGGCAATAACAAGACGAACTTTAAATAAAGTTCGTCGAGAGAGCTTTAGGAAATTTTGTGATAGTTTAGATAGATTTGTATTACACACATACTTATGGACTAAGGTCAAAAGTTTGAAGAATTCTAGGCTCCATCCACCGAATGCGTCATGTACTTTAGGTACTGAAACAATTAAAAAATTACATGATTTGTCAAAAGAATTTTGTTCTCTTAAAATGGAAAATTTTGAATTTCCAACAGATTTTTCATTTGATTCCGTGCTGGAAGCGCCATTTGAACTTAGAGAACTCAAAGAAGCTTCAATGGGTTCAAAGATGAAATCAGCTTCGGGCTTGGATAAAATTAACTATGTGATTCTTAAGGCTTCACCGAAATATACCTTCATTATTTTGTTAAATATATATATCATGACTTTCATAACCATGGTTTGTTTACAGAGTTTTCGTGAAATATCATCGTTTTTTTTCATACCAAAGTCAAGTCCAGATGAATTTAGACCGTTGTATATGACGTCTTGTTTACGAAAGATATATAAGAAACTTATTCTTGGAAGATTAGTTTGGAGATCAGAGCATGACAATAAGTTACCTCATACTCAATATGGCTTTCGTAAGGGAAAATCGTGTGCTGATAATCTTGGTATAATCAGCACGGACATTTATTCTGGTTTTATGAACAATGAATTTACAGCCTGCTTATTTTTGGACATAGAGGGCGTATTTAATGATGTGCTTCCGAATATTTTAGTGGCTCTGAAAAAATTGGGTTTGCCAATTCAAATATGGCAATTTATTTATAATATTACGTCTCAGAAAAAAAATTACTCCAAGCTTAAAGGGAAGCTAGTTGCTCCTAAAGTTCGTAACGAAGGTCTACCTCAAGGAAGCGTTTTGAGTCCTATTGGTTACACTATTTACACGGGAGAATCGGAAGAATTGCTTCCTCGGGGTTGCACTTTAATTCGCTGATGATATACTTATTTTTAGATCTAAATGTCTTAAGTCTTGCAAAAAAAGTTCATAGTTGTGCTTAAGTAAATTTAAGAATTTGTTCTTGAAAAAAGGATTGTCTATTTCAACTGAAAAATCATCTGTTATATACTTTACTAAAAAAAGGAAATTTGATCCAGAAGATCCTGGACTGACCTTAGAATTAGATCGGTTTTTTATCTCTCTGTTGACTTTCATTAAATTCCTAGGTATTTTGTGGATTATAAAATGTTGAGTAAAGAACATTTCAATTACATTGTTGATAAATGTAGGAAGTTGATTACTGTGGTAAAATTTTTAAAGGGTACGAGTTGGGAGGCAGACCCAATAGTATTAACAAAAATAGTCCAAGCCATCATTTGTAGTATAATTGAATATGGATGTCACTGTTTCTTGTTAAATAATTAATCTTATATAAACAAAATAGAAGGAATTGATCATTGCGGTATTAGATAGGCTCTAGGTTATAAGAAATCGACTCCAATTGGAGTTATGTTAACAGAATCTGGATTTCCGCCTTTGATAAAAAGATTTTATTATCTTTCTAATAGATACATTCTGAAAGTCTTTGATTCAAACGAGCATTTACTTTTGGATAGTTTAGGTGACCTCGCAGATTCATACAAAAATAATTATAAATATAATATAGCTATTAAATTTGCTTTATTGCGTTCGTATATTGTATGTATACCATTAAGCCATTTCCCTTTCAGGGTAGGCGTGACACTACCCGATTCGGGTAGTGTTTCTAGGTGGATAGTTTCTTGTAGTAAAAAACTACAAGTGTGGGCTCACCACACCCACAATGTGCCAACAGCACTCAGTTTTCTCGAATGGTCACCCATCCAAGTATTTACCGCGCCCAACGCTGCTTAACTTCAGTGATCTGACGAGAACTGGTTTTTTCAGCGTGGTATGGCTGTTGGCCATTAATTTTTTTAAACACAACCCAGTGGCAACAAAATGTGACGACATCTTGACGACATCTTTACGACAACTTTACGAAATCCTATGTCCATGTCGTTGAGATGCCTTTACGATATCGTAAAGACGTCATACGATCTGACGATGTCTTTTTGACATCTTAACGACATGGACATAGGATGTCTTAAAGTCGTCATAAAATCTCGTAATGATGTCGTAAAGACGTCATCAAATTTTGTGCCCACTGTGAAGGCTCATATATATTCTTCACCTATTGGAAAAGTTATACAAAGATCAAAGAATCCTAATGAAACATTTTTGAATTTCAGTTCTGTACATTTTGGGGAGCATTTATTATTTTTTACTGATGGCTCACGAGAGACACTAGTCATTTTGCAGATTTCGCTATTTAAGTAAATAGCAAAATATTATCGTCGTGAAATCAGGTGAAAATCACGCGTGATGAAAAAAATCACGCGTGAAGTCAGAGCGAATAACAATTGCCGACTCACAATGAAGTCATGTGGAAATCACGCGTAAAAATTTACGCGAGACTCAGACGTGACAAATAAATATCACATGAAACTTTACTGTGAAATCTTTTGCAGATCACGATGATTTTTCATTTGCGTATGATTTTTCCTTTTCAATCCACGCTTACCGCGTTCGAATTCAATATGATGTCATCTGGAATTCACGTGTGAAAAATCACGCGTGATTTAGATGTGACAAATACATATCACATGAGAATTCACTGTGAAATCACTTGCAGATCACGCGTGATTTTCCATGTGCGTGATTTCATGAGCACCATCACACCGAAATAATGCGTGAAATATCACGCGTGACTTTAACGTGATAATCACGGTGGCTATCTGGGATTATTTGCTTTCTTCAACCATTCGCATTTAGCATAAAATAGTAGGCCTTGCTTCTATTTTCACTTTGGAGGCAGCTGCTATTTTGTTCGCAATTGATGTTATCTTAAGGTGCAGTCCCATGTTGGCAGAAAATGTCGGCGTAAAGCAGAAACTCATGAGAGTAAAAGAGACAAATAGATCTGTCCGTCTCTTTCACTCTTATGAGTTTCTGCTTTACGCCGACGTTTTCTGCCAACATGGGACTGCACCTTTAGCGTATGATACGGCAAGGGGTTCAAAGAAAGGGTCGGGGAACAAAAGGGCCTAACCCCGTTTATCCAAATTTTTCAGGACGCCAGAAAAACGTTTGTATTTTGCGAAGTTGCTGAAAAAAAAATATTGGATATATGTGATCGATAATCTTCACTCTTGAACGTTGTTCTCTCAAATTTCATGCAAATCCGTCAAACAGTTTTCGATTTATGAGGCACTAAAGTTAAGCACGGGCCTAACCCAAGGGGGTGCAGGCTAACAAAAGGGCCGAAACCCGAGCAGCAAGCATTAACTCAGCTTACTGCCGCCTGGTCTGCGGTGAAATTCTATGAATAAATACTAGCAAATACAATAATAATTTTTCAATGAATATATTAGTTATGTTGTGAACAATGCATTATTTATTCTCTAGTACATTCTTCTGAACCTGATCTATTATATTGAGTGATACTTTATTTTCGTTATATTATTAATGATTTTGCTGTCGTTTATTGTTATTTCTGTTGAAAATGATGATGATTTTTGTGATTAAGGTTCATATATTAGGTAAACAATGAATTTGCGCTATTTTTATATTGATAAGAATAATCGAATTGGACAGGAGGATTTTTCCCACGTACGAGTTTTCCCTTTTCCGTCACGTACTCCAAGCCCTGACGCCGCGTCTCGCGACGCCCGGCTTGCTTCCGCGGCATACTCCAGCAATTTCTCACCTAAAAAAAATATCAAAATGACCGTGAGACTTTGCTCAACAAACGCCCGTTCGAAATTCTATCACTAAACAAAATGAGAAACAAAAAGCCAAACAATGTTTGCTTACCTTGCTCTCCTTGTCGATCAACAAGTGCAAAATATGATGTAAAATCGATAATATCGACCGCGATTAGTTTCCCCAAAGCCTTTGATACAACCTAGTCACACTACATGGCACCACATACCTATAAAGCGGCAATAAACCTAGACAAACCAAATGAAAAAATCGTTTTTACATAAGGCGCAATGTGGGGTTAGGCCCTTTTGTCGCTCGGTACTCCTTGGGTTAAGACCTTGACTGACTTTGATGAATTTTTAAAAAATGAAAAAAATATTTATAATTTTTTTGGTTTACACCCTCGAAACGGCGTTTGGTTGAGGAATCCAAAAATGTTTAAAAGTCAATTTCGAAAAATTTGTGGGATAGGCCCTTTTGTTCCCCGACCCTTCAGATAGCAATATTCAGGGACTCCCTTTCTCTTATTACATCAGTTTCTAGTCCAAAACTTAAAGATATTTCAAATTATTAAATTATTCAAATAAGGAAAAGATTACTTTTGTCGTATAATTTGGGTTTAAAACTTACTTTAATTTTGATATCTGAGCATGTAAATATTTTGGGTAATGAGGAAGCTGATCATTTAGCTAAGGAAGTTTGTAAAAAAACACTTGGAATATTACATTTTTATTTTTAATTTATTCCTTGTTTCCTATTAACATTTGTCAAAAATCTATTTTATATAGACTTTATATTTTTTCATATTGAATTTCTCATAAATTGAAGTTGAAATAGAATTTATTACGCCCTTTGTTCTGTGCAAGAGTGCGTGCGCAGCGCTGGCGTTTGGATTGGTGGGGGCATATCAGTCTTGTGAAAAAAATGTCCTTGGTGTTACGTCCGAACTTCGCTGGTGTTGATGTAATTCCACTGGTTCCAACGATGATCGGACGAGAAAGTTGTAGTCCGTCGCTGGCTTTAATTGGCTTGAAATCCAAGAACCGTGAAAGTTAGGTCAGGGGAAATTTCAGAAAAAGAGAAATAATGAGATTTTTTATATTTCCACTTCGAAACACAAGCACAGTAATCCTGAGGTTAGTTGACAATATTAGCAGTGGCGAAAGATCGATTTAATATTTGAATCGCGCGCGTTTGACTCGCCAGAAGTCAACCGAGAGTACTCGAGATTCGAAGGAATCAATTAATTACTCAATTCGAACATTCATCTGTTTCAGAGTCCAAATTCGTTATTTGAATATTGTGAGGAATGATACATTTATTTGTTCCTTTTCGGTTATAGATCATTATTACTGTATAATTGAACTCTTCGTAAACTCTACAAATAAGAAAGGGTTGAAACCGACCATCTGAGAAGTGTTCAACCAGATCAAGTAGAACGTCTTCCGGCATTGACTTATTAGTTAAAATTGATAAATAAATTCTGTTTATTCCGACAACATTAGAAAATTGAATACTTTCCGAATATTAATTCACGTTCTGTAATTTTAAACACAAGAGTTTTGTGGTATAAGAATGTTCCGTAACGTGTAAAAGGCTGGAAGGCTAACTTCTGGCGTTGCGAACGTGCCGCGCCTATATTTATAAATTCGAATCTGATGATGTCGGAAGGGTTCGCGCTCGCAATGTCGTCACTACTAACCAATCATAAATTAAATTCAACTTCGATGTCAACACCATCCACCAATCAGCCCGTGGATGATTTCACCCTTCATGCAGTACTCCCAATATTGCTCCCCAACCGCACTGCGCATGCGTCGCACCTAATTTCTGATTGGCTGCAAAGCGCGCGCTTATTTAAAATGTTCAAAATATGCAAATTATTTGTTTTAAACGAATAATAATTAGAAAATGCATAAAAATACATTTTTAATTGCGAAATAAACTTTCGCAGTCATAGATATAATAATAATTTGATTTCACTGCTGAAAACACATTATTCTGTTGCAATTAATTATGAGAAAAAATTTGTCTTTCTTCGATGTCCGAAGGAATAATGTGTTTTCAGCAGTGAAATCAAATAATTAGTATATTTATGACTGCGAAAGTATATTTTCCAATAAAAACTGTATTTTTATGCATTTTCTAATTATTATTTGTTTAAAACATTTAATTTGCATATTTTAAACATGTTAAATAAGCGCGCGCTATGCAGCCAATCAGAAATTCGGCGCGACACATGCGCAGTGCGGTTGGAGAGCAAGATTGGGAGCACTGCCTTCATGTCAAAAAATAGCACGATCGGTCCAGGCTGATTCATGGATTACTTCCTGTGATTCAACCCTTCCTGCCTGTTAGTCGCAGATTTTAGGCGCCTTTTTGGCTGAACTTAGTCTCTGAAGCTCTTAATTACTATGACTAACGTCTATTATACATTTACCTATTAAAGAGAGAGAGAGGGAGAGAGAATGTGTCCCACTATTGCACCGTGTATGACATTTATTCGTAATTATGATTTCCCTAATGCATTACCGAGTTACATTCTTAGGTTCAATTTAGTAAATTAATGAAATTCACATTATCATTTATGGAAATAAAAATAAGTATTGAGCAATTCCTTTTCAAATAATAAACCCTAGCATTCATGAATAGATTTATTCCTATTTCATTATTCAAATTCGTTTTCGGGCTTCAAGCTGGCGTTGTTCGACTTCTGAAAAGGCGCACAACGCTACACTTTGTCACGCGTCGAGGAGAATTTCGGAAATTCTCCTTTCCCGTAATTGGCTACGTGAGGCCGTTCGTCGATGAACCTCTAAACAGGAACCGGGCAAGGTATTCGGGTTAAAAAAAGTCAGTAAAATGTTCAAAGAAATTCAGTTAATATAAACAAAGTAGATTTATTAATTTTAAATGCAAATTTGGATTATTCATTTAAAGAAGTATTAAGAAAAGGCGAATTTGAATTTATCTATAAGATACGCTCGAGCGAGACCGAAAAAGCGCGAAACGAGCTTCCCGTTCGCAAAACAAGATCGAATCTGCCGTCTTCGAAAAGCGCTTCGGCGGGAGCAAGTCAAATCGGCGCGCCTGTGATTCTGTCACTGTCTGAATTCACGCGCAGAGACTAAAGGCGTCAGACAAATGGCGTTGACATAAGAGGCCACATGAAGCGTGAAAACCGTGTAGAATCAGTGCGGGATCATTGTTTTCAATTGTTTACAGGAGTTTTTTTTCGGTAAAGACCACTATGGTTCATAAATGTTGTATGGTGAAGTGTTCAAAACGTGCAAATGTGCAAATGTGCAAAATGTTGGGACGAGTTTTTCCCGTCTTTCGGCTGTACACTGAAAAATTTACGAGCTACCAGCTGTACGAAAGACGGGTGCGCAGCCGTGCCACGCATAAAGGAGATCCTTGCTACTCTTTTCGGATCGCTGCTGTCCCAAAAGTATAGGCGAGAGCGGGTACCGTTCTTCAAGATCGCCGCTTTCTCGGCGCGCGCAGTAACGTAAAGGCCACCGCAGTACGAATGTTTAGAGTAGCAGCGTTATTGCGTTTGGGGTGGGAGCTATCTGAAATAGAGGGCAAAGCGCTGTACAAACTAGTGGAAACACTACTACTCCAAAAACAAAACAAAAAATCTGCCCGCTTCGCGGGCACATTCTCATAGCGCGCTTCGCGCTCGATTATATGTTCATCTCGCGCTTCGCGCTCGATAATGTATTCACCTCGCGCTGCGCGCTCGGACACATTTGTCGTCTAGGTTTTCACACTTCGTGTCCTCGCTAGTGCACGCTTCGCGGGTTAATACTCTCTTAAAGCTTCATCGTTATGACCTGCTTTTGGTTTAATTATGTCAGTTTTACATAAAAAGAAGAACTAATTTACTTAAGGTTCTATCGACCTTAAGGAACACATTCTCATCACGACACTCGCGCTTCGCGCTCGATATTTCGTTTGATCATCATGTGAACCTCGCGCTTCACGCTCGTTTCTGTTCATCGTATAATAGAAACCCAAAAGTTCGCAACGACCATATGTTATTTTCAATCTTCTTCAGATAAAAATGACTAAAGTTGTATTTGATTTAAAATGAAGAAGGTAATTCCTTTACTTTAGCGTATATTTCCGTATCTTTATAATAAATCCTACAATCAGAAAGATTTTTTTCCAACTATCTGAAAAGGGGAGAAAAGAAGTATTTAAGTCGTTTTTGGAACATATATCTTGCTTTTTCATTCATAATCAAACCGACCCCTTGACTACCATGTGATTCCCTATCTAATCCTAACCATATTTCAAAACCGCTTTTCAACACCCCATTTTCTATGTTTCTACTTTCGCATCCCTTTTTCTTTGTCTCAGGTACACATAAAATATCTAGTTTCCTAGCATGCATAGTTTCTCGTAGTTCTCTTACTTTAAGATCATTCACTCCTCTAGCATTCCAAACACCCAGTCTCCATTCATCGCCTGAAACTCAAACTTTACGTTTACCGTGTGTATGCATTTAGTCAATCAAAGTTTCAGTCCAGTCCGAGGCTACTTTATTGTTTGTATTGTTCATGTTTAGATTGCACACCCAACTACCACCTTTATGCGCGAAATTTGTTTTGCGAGTCGAAATCATGTCCAAGTCAAGTAGTGATTCACCGTATAGTGGAGAGTCCAGCTCTAACGTCAGTCCCACGAAAACTTCTGTCACGAGGGGGGGGGGGGGCGCCACAAGGAATGGAAACCGAAAGAGTCGCGATTGGTTGATGTTTTATGCTGAGAAGGTCACCAGCCTTCAGCAGCGTTGTATTACATAGGAGTTCATATGTTTCCATCTGAGCATAGTTCTTGAAATATAAATGTAATAGTCGAATTTTTTCAGAGCAATTATTTTATTAAATAAAGATCAAAACGCATTCTGAAATAAAAGTCAGATTTTCAGTCAGAATAAATTGTTTGAATTATTATTATATTTTATTGTTTTAATCGTTACAAATAGTATTGAGAACATAAAAACAATGAAATATTGTGAAAAAACACACCCGAGATGAAAAATAAA
>CAKNYM010043301.1:0-81053 GCA_932195095.1 Andricus curvator
TTTAAAAACTATATAGCCCATTCTATAGCGTTCATGCATTTAAAGTTGAAACTTTATAATTTGCATGTTTGAATTAAAAAATGTTTGACTATTAATTGGAAATTGCACAACTATTTTCTTTCGACAAAAATAAATATCAGAAAATTGATTTATTCAAGCTTTTAGTTGAAAATATTGAAAGCCTACAATATTGTACTAATGTAAATTAGGGGCGCTCAACAATTACAAGTTAAATTTTTCATTTTTTTTTCTATTAGTGAAAGAAACTCAGTGGAATTTTTACAAATTGAAAAAAAAAAGTTTCACTGGTGCCCGGAAGTTTTCAAAACTTAAACAATTTTTAAATGTTTGAAATTTATTCTATAGATATTACAATCGTAGATTTTTTTGTACAGTTTCAGGTAGCAAGTAAGAATATAAAATTGGAAATTATGAAAAAAGTTCCTGCTGAATAAAAGAATTAGTTTTCAATTGAGGAAAAATTAATTTTTCAAATATTTGCAAATATTCTATTAAAAAGATTTAAAAAATAAAAAGTCACTTCAAATTTTTCCAGGAATCTTCACAAAATTTTTGTATTATCTTGAAACATTTTAAAATCCTTATGTAGCTTCAAAATTATATGTCAAAATCTTCAAAAATCTACATTGTATTTTACACTTTTTGGAATCTTGACAAATTTCAAATTATGTTTGAAATTTTTTCAAAACTGCTAAATATCTTTTAAAACGATTCGAATTTTCCCTAAAACTTTTAATAAATCCTGAAAAATTAAAAAACTTGCTTTAAAATTTTCCAGTTCTTTTAATTTTTCTAGAAATCGTAATACATTTCTTTCATTCGTTTCAATTTTCTTAAAATGTTTCAAAAGCTTCTAAATGTTTTGTTCAAAATCTTCAAAAATCTACATTTTGTTCTACATTCTTTGAAATCTTTTCAATTATTTTTTAATCTTTTCAAAACTGCTAAATATCTCTTAAGATTACTTAAATTTTTCTAAAGTTATAATTGTTCGATTGTTATTTATTCGTTAAAATTGGATTTTGTTTCTCAAAATTCTTTTTAAATACTCTGTCAAAATTAATTTTTCAAAATAGAAAATCATTTAAAGTTTTCACAGGAATCTTAATAATTTCTTTTCACTATAATAAAACCTTTTTGAGACCTCAAAAAGCATACAAATTTTGATTCGAAATATTCCAAAATCGATATTTTTCTGAATTAATAATTGTTGAACTATTATATACTTAAAAAATAAACAATTTCATCACAAGTAAATTTTTTTTTCAAAATAGAACAATTATAGTTAACATTGCAACGTTCAAAGCTTAAGTTTAGTTCTCTGAAATTTTGACGATTCAGGGCTTTATGTTTCAAACAATTCGTTGTAAAATTGTTATTAATTTCAAATTATTTTCAAATTAAACACAGTTTACAAAGTTTCAATCGGACGTTCACATTTTTTTAATTACTAAGGTTGGTGGGAGGGCTCACGGGTCTTATCGGATTATAGATCTCAATACGTGAACCAGAGAGGCTGCATTTTCGATGTGATCGCCGTGTCAAGGGCTGAATGGTACCAGGGTTAACAAATCCTTGAACATCTTGGCATGCCCTCCTCAGTAGAGGCGGACAGGCAGGGGTCTCAAAGGAGGTGTCTTAACGGGGACTTTGGGACACCAGGTCGAATTCCATAGTATGTAGACCAGCCCCCTGCAAGCGGGGCTCTGCAGGAAGTGTTTCTGATTTCCCTAGCTTCTCGAGGGAAAATTGAATGAAACAAAAAAAAAAAAACAATGAGGGGCCCGTTCCGGGACTCTCTTCTAACACACCGCTAGTGGTGGAAGGCTCCTCAGGGGGCAGTCTACCACGAGCGGTGCGAACTTCTGGATCCATTGCAGCTCTGGACTACCGACCTTATCTAGGGGCCCTGAATTAGCCTCTCAATGGCTGAGACGGGAATCCCCATGATGCAGATTAATCTGCACCACAGAAAAGGCGCCTCGGTGGTTCTAGCCAGGCGCTTGTCAGTGGTGCAGGCAGGAATTGCCCTAATCCAAGAACCCTGGTTATACAGGGAAAAGATTTGTGGCTTGTCAGGATGTGGCCCCATATATAAGGGGCCACGCGAAAAACGCCAAGGGCATACATAGCCATCAAGGGTATGGATGCGATCTTGGTGCCTAAATTCTGCTCTGGTGATCTCACCGCTATTAAGGTGAGACTCAGGGGTAGTAGCGGAGAATGGATAGAGGTATTTATTGCCTCGGCTTTTTTTCCTGGCGATGCAGAGGGACCCCTGCCTCCCAGATAGGTGGAGGCTCTAATTCGGCACTGTCAAGAGAACAAGATTCCTCTGCTGTTGGGCTGTGATGCAAACTCTCACCACACTGTGTGGGGAAGCATAAACATGAATCGCAGAGGGAGAGATGTAATTGAATACATAGCGGACACAGAGCTGGAAATTCTCAATCGGGGTGATACTCCCACATTCCAGACTAAAAACAGGAGTGAGGTTCTCGATTTGACTCTATGTTCGGGTGTACTGAGGAGCAGAGTAGTTGACTGGAGAGTCTCCGATGAGCAGTCTCTCTCGGACTACACATATATCGTGTTTCGATTAACCCTAGGGAAACCGGTGGTGAAGAGACAAGAATGTTGTACAATAGAGCAAATAGAACTTAATTGCCTTCAGACTGAAACATCTATAAGACGGCCCAGTCGGAATACAATAAAAATATAAGAAAGTATAAGCAGAAAGATTGCAGGGGCTTCTGCGAGATCCTGGCGAAAAATCCGGAAGCTCGCCTCGGGCTCATTGGGCTCGATAATGGTGAGTTTGCCAAAGACAAAGAAGCAACGCTGAATCACCTGATGGAAGTTCACTTCCCGACTTTTCAGCGAATCCGCACCGACCAAAAGGAGGAAGGCTGGCACCAAGAGGTGAAAAGGGCCGACTGGAATTTTGCCGCTAAGATCGCTGATTACGAAAAGGTGGGATGGGCCGTAGGATTCTTCTGTCGCTTTAAATCACCAGTGGTGGATGGCATTTATGCAGCGCTTTTACAAAAAGGCATAGATTCAGTCGTCCCTCATTTGACGAAATTATTTAGGGCAAGTATAACCCTTAAACGCGTGCCATCGGCATGGGAGGATGGCAGAGTGGTCTTCATACCCAAACCTGGGAGGGAGGGTTACACTGCTGCAAAAGATTTCCGACCAATCAGCCTAACGTCTATTATCCTGAAAATGTTGGAAAAGCTGGTCAAGAGATATATTAAGGATGAGGTGGTCTTGGCCTCCCCGCTGCATAGAGGGCAGCATGCTTTTCAAGCAGGATGCTCTGTAGAAACGGCGCCACATGCTGTTCTGGCAAAATTGGAGCAGAAGTTGGAACAAAAGGGGTATGCTGTGGGCGCTTTCTTGGATATATAGGGGGTTTTAGCAATTCTCCTCCAGAAGTCATCTGTCGAGAGGCTTCGAGATGTGGAGTGTCGGGCCAGCTAGTATGCTGGATAGGAAGCATGTTACGCCGGAGAAGACTCGAAAACAGATGGGGTGAAGGCCTTCTAAGGGGGATAGCTCCACGGGGTTGCCCACAGGGGGTGTCCTGTCGCCCCTCCTGTGGTGCATTGTGGTGTACGGCCTTCTTCAAAGACTAAATACAGAGAGGTGCTATACTCAGGTATATGCGGATGACTTTACAATCCTAGTCAGGGGGGCTTATCTGGAAACGCTGATGGGTCTTATAAAGTCGGCGCTACGCATCGTAGAGCTCTGGTGCGATAGCTCAGGGCTCTCGGTAAATCCGGAGGAGACCAACCTCGTAATTTTCACGAGAAATTATAAAGTTCCGAGAGTTGATGCTTCTGTATTCTGTGTTAGAGAGCTGACGTTTTCAGATTCAGTTAGATATCTGGGAGTAATCCTAGATAGCAAGCTGAACTGGGCAAAGCATCTGGAGACCCAATGCAGGAAATTTGTCGTGACTTTTTGGATGTGCAGGAGAGCCTTTGAGCTGACGTGGGGTCTTCTAGAGCCTAAAATGCATGCATGGCTCTACGCTAGCATTTAGGGGTTCGCCTGGAGCAATGAGGACTACGCCCACAGTAGCGATAGGATTCATGCTCTGTGAGGAACCCCTACATGTTGCGATAACCGCTAGAGCGGCACACGCGATGGGCCGTCTGGCAAGATAAATAGATTGACGGGGGACTAGACACACTAGGCACCCGAGTGACATCAGCGCACTGCTGATTCTACAGATGAGGCGAGATAAAATAAAAAAACGCTTCAACTTTGCCAATGCTTTCCGCGTCTGCATCCCAAGCAGGGATCTGTGGAAAGCAAATGGTAACCCGCTCTTCCAAGGGGAAATCTGGTATACAGATGACGCTTTTGCGCGCTCCGCGGGCTAATACTCTCTTAGTGAGCTTCATCGTTATGACCTGATTTTGGTTTAATTATGTCAGATTTACATAAAAAGAACTAATTTACTTTATTTTCTATCGACCTCAAGGAACACATTCTCATCAAGACACTCACGCTTCGCGCTCGATATTTGGTTTACACATCATGTAAACCTCGCGCTTACGGCGCGCGATTTGTTCGTCGCGCTTCCCAACGACCATATGTTATGTTCAATGTTCTTCAGATAAAAATGACTAAAGTTGTATTTGATTTAAAATGAAGAAGGAAATTCCTTTACTTCAGCGTATATTTCCGTATCTTTTTAATAAATCATACAATCAGAAAGATTTTTTCCAACTATGTGAAAAGGGGAGAAAAAAAGTATCTAAGTCGTTTTTGGAACATATATTTTGCTTTTTCATTCATAATCAAACCGACCCCTTGACTACCATGTGATTCCCTATCTACTCCTGACCATATTTCAAAACCGCCTTTCATCACCCCATTTTCTATGTTTCTACTTTCGCATCCTTTTTCTTTGTCTCAGATACACATACAATATCTAGCTTCCTTACGTGCATAGTTTCTCGTAATTCTCTTATCTTAAGATCATTCGCCCCCCTAGCATTCCAGACACCCAGTATCCATTCATCACCTGAAACTCGACAATTCCGAGACTATTTTATTGTTTGTATTATTCATTACTTACATTGTACACCCAATTACCACCTTTATGCGCGAAATTTGTTTTGCGAGTCGAAATCATGTCCAAGTTGAGTAGTGATTCTTCGTATGGTGGAGAGTCTGGTTGTAACGTTAGTCCCACCAAAACTTCTGTTACGGGGGGGGGGGGGGGCGGATGAGAACAAGGGATGGAAACCGAGAGAGTTGCAATTGGTTGATGTTTTATGCTGAGAAGGTCACCAGCCTTCAGCAGCATTGTATTATATAAGAGTTCATGTGTTCCGATCTGCCGATTCCCGGCCTACCTCTAGGCAAGGAACCAAAAACTCTTTTTTTTATATATATATATTTATTTATTCCTTTCGTCTATTTGAAGCATAGTTCTTGAAATATAAATGTAATAGTCTTATTATTTTATTTTATTGTTTTAATCGCTAGAAATAGTATTGACGGCATAAAAAAATTAAATATTTTGAAAAAACACACACGAGATGAAAAAGCAATTAAACAAGCAAAGTTTTGATGAGAATGTCCCCACTCATCGGGCAGATTTTTTCCCTGTTAATGTTATTTTTACAAATGAAACAAAAACTACACATCCTATCAACAGTAGAATCTTTTTTTAGTGCACAATTTTTGTTGAATCATCATTTGTCGTATCTTGCCTAGATTTTTGGATTTTTAATTATTTTTTGTGCGATAAAAATGTGAATTTTCGATTTTTCTAGAAAATTCAAAAAGTCATTACAATAATCTTGTAGAAAGTGCGAAAAGAAACATTTTTCTTATCTTGACTTTTTTTCGTATCGTGCGTTGTTTGGTTGAAAATGTTAATTTTCGTTTCTTCTTTTGGATCTTGAAAATGCTGTAATTCTGAAAATTTTCATTAAATCGAAAAATGTCATGAGAATAAATTATTTGAATTCTTGAGTACTATTAATATCTGTTCATAGAATTTTTGAATATAAAAAGAAAGTGTTCTCAAAAATTTTCAAAATTGCTCACTTTTTGAATTTTTATCCAAAATGGCTGGCTAACGAACTTGACAGGCAGACAAACACATTCGTAAAAACCTGTTTTTTGGGTTCAGGGGGTCTCAAAACGTGGACATTTGACAAAAACCGGGGGTCAAATTTTACACAAATCTAATACCTTCTCTGGATGAGAATGTGAAAAAAAAATTGAAGAAAAAAAAATTTTAATTTGGCGCCTAAACTTCTTCCTTTCGAATCAACATGCTCGATCCTTTCAGTACTCAGTACACAGTACCATTTAAAAATATTTTTCTAGAACTCATGAATTTTATTAAAATTCTAAACTCTTCATCACAATGAAATAATTACCTTTCAAGTAACCGTCGCGTTATTGTCCAATCAGGTAAAAAAATCTATTTTTTATCCTTTTGAACCTTTTCTTGTTTTGTAGATTCCTAACCTCTTTCTTGTCATTTTGCATGAAAAAAATTTCAAAAAATCTGTCAATTTCAATAAATTTACTTTAAATTCTTTTGTTCCAACATTTTAGATCGAGTACTAAAAATCGGTTTTTTCAAAATGCTAATCGCAATTATTTTATATAATTGACTCTTTTATTTACGAAACCTTTACGTTTCTAATCACCACGATGTCAGATCTGATTTTCATTGCTTTTGAAGAAAACGGCGATACCACGCTGAAAACACCAGTTGTCGTAAGATCACTGAAGTTAAGCATTGTTGGGCGGGGTTAGTACTTGGATGGGTGACCGTTCAGGAATACTGCGTGGTGTTGGCCCGTCGTGGGTGTGGTGGGCCCACATTGGTAGTAAATATCCACCTAGAAACACTACCCGAATCGGGTAGTGAGGCAATGAACTTTCGAGTTCGAACTGCTAATCAATTTTTTTTTTTTTTTTTTTTTGTTTGAAGAAAACTCTCTTTTTCTATTTTCGAAAATTCTACTATTGTAACTAAACTTCACCGCTCTACCTAATGGCAAAGCATTGTATTTCGATGTTAAAAATTATGTTTTGACACACTTTCACTTTTTATTTAATTTCCTATGTAATTCTTGTAATAGATTTAACCATGGGTTTCTGATGAGGTTACTATGACTAGTGACGAAATGTCAAACTTTATTAAATCTTATTTGGTCTGGAAGTGTTGTTAATTTTTCTTCTATAGAGTTTTTGAATCGCCATCAGCCCTCCTACGGTACCAAATGACTAGTATTATTTACTTTTTGCAATTCTTTTATTATTTTTAATATTTACAATAATTATATAAACTAATAAATAATAATAATTTAATAATAATAATAAATAATAAAGTCATTGACGTTAGTCAATAAGTGCATTACAATCTTACGAAATGAAAAATGTTATGACATTTTTTTTCCAAAGTGAACAGTAGAACGAATTGAATGATTTAATTAAAAAGCTTTTTCAAAATGAAAAATAATATCCGAATACACTTGTGGTGAAAAAGACGACCGTGTGAAAAAAGGACGACTGAATAATCCCGAAAAACAAAATTCCCGACACTGTAAAATTCCCTAATAATAAAATTTCCGAATAATAAAATTCCCAGATTGGAAAATTTCCGACAATTTCTAATATTAACGAATTTGAAAATTCAGGAAAAATAAAATTCCCAAATTGGAAAATTCCCTAATAACAAAATTTCTGAATAATAAAATTTCCAAATAATAAAATTTCCGAATAATAAAATTCCGGATTTGGAAAATTCCCGAATGATAAAATTCCCGGACAGTTTTTAATATTACCGAATTCAAAAATTCCCGAATAATGAAATTCCCGACAGCTTATAATATTACCGAATTTGCAAATTCTGGAATAATAAAATTCCCGGGAACAAATTTTGTTGATAAAAGTTTTTGATTATTGTGTTTTTAATGAATAAATAATATTGATTAAAACCCATTTTTTTAATTTTGCAAGTTCTGGAATTCTATAATTCGGGAATTTTCTAATTCGGATATTTTATGATTCGGCAATTTTTTGCCAGGAATTTTATTATTCGGCAATTTTCAATTTCGGTAATATTACAAATTGTCGGGAATGTTGTTTTTCGGGATTTTTCGGTCGTTCTATTGGAAAATCCCGGAATAATAAAATTCACGAATTCGAAAATTCCCAAATAATAAAATTCCTGAACAGTAATAATATTAATGAATTGGAAAATTCCTGAATGATGAAATTCCCGACAGTTTATAATATTACCGAATTTGAAAATTCCCGAATAATAAGATTGCTGAATTATAAAATATCCGAGCTAGAAAATTCCCTAATGATAAAATTACCGAATTTAAACAATTAACATTTTTTTTAAATAAATATAATTTATTTATTAAAAACACAATAATCAAATATTTTTAAAGTTTCTAAAATTATTGTTTGCATTAAAAATAACAATAATTGGAAACAATTTTCTCCCAGAAATTATTTTTCGGGATTTTTCAGTCATCCCAAATTTTTTTCTCAATTATTGTTTTAAATTCGAACCATAATTTTAGAAACTTTAAAAAATCAAAGTAATTTTTTTCATAGAAATATTTGATTATTGTATTTTTGATAAATAAATAATATTTATTAATAAAAAATAATTGCTCACATTTGGGAATTTTCTATTTCGGATATTTTATAATTCGGCGAATTCCTATCGGGAATTTTATTATTCGGGAATATTCAAATTCGGTATTATTATAATCTATTGGGAAATTTTTTTATTCGAGAATTTTATTATTCGGAAATTTTATTATTCGGGAATTTTATGAACTGTCGGGAATTTTCCAATTCGGTAATATTATAAACTATTTGGGAATGTTATTATTCGGAAATTTTATAATTCTGGAATTTTATTATTCGTGAGTTTTCCAATTCGGGAATTCTACAGTGTCGGGAATTATATTTTTCATAACATGAAATACCTAACTGTGCGGAGTCTATAGCTCCACGCAGGGTCGCGGCGAGAAGTGGGGAAAGTGGCGGAAGAAGAAAAGGAGCAGAGGCGTCAAGCGGCCACCTCGCACGCATTCGAAGACTCTTTTTCCATAATTTATTTCTTCTGAAATAATGCAGATAGAAAATTTCTGATCGCACTCCTAGAAAGATCAGTTGAAGATCTTACAGAAGCCATCATAATCCGAAAAACGATTTTTTGCCCAGTAGGTCCCTTTTCTCGGATCGCGTCACATATATTAAAATACGAAGTTTACATCGATTGCAGGCGAAAGATTGGCATCAACAAAAATTAAAATTAACCTGGTAGTCTTTCGCCACAGAATGACTGATTTTTATTTGAAAGTAGCAATAATTAGGACGCCAACGCTATCTACCTTCGATAAAGTAAGTTAAACTGGGTCTAATTGGCGATTCTACATGTGTAAGTTGCTTCTTACTAGGTTGTGTAAAGTTTTTGTTCATATACAATGACGCTAGCTATTTCAAAACAGATTTATAAGCCAGAAAAGGATTTTACTTGTGTGGTTTGTTACCGATTCTACGTTCGACACCAGTTTGCTCACTATTGTTTTTCTTGGCACAGCTGACAAGGAGACGTTGTTAGTAGATGACAACAAAATTATCTTCAAAATTCATCTGCAACACATTTTATATTCTATTTTTTCTGTATTATAAACAAATATATACCGCAGTTTAACATCATTCTTGGCGATTTTTCCCTTTTTTACTTTTCCCAAAAAAATTGAAATACCTGGGTGTACCGACATGTCTAGAAGTTCCAATCTGGGGTTTAATTTTGAGTGCAGACATTTGAAGGTCGATTCGCTCCAGGACATCAACATTACTATCTGAGGCGGTTTGAGAAGTTTGTTGACTCTGGTGATCGGCGGATGTGGGGGAATTATGAGGCATTGATATCTGGTGAGAATGATGAAGATATGTGCTCTGGTCTCCATGCTGTACACGATTACCGGGTTCATTGAAGATTGGGCCGGAATAATCACGAAATGGACTCTGATCTACATTATGTATAACATTACCGTTTGCGTCTAACATTGGACCGGAATAATCATGGAATGGGCTCTGCTCTACATTATGTATAAGATTACCGTTTGCGTCGAACATTGGACCGGAATAATCATGGAATGGGCTCTGCTCTACATTATATATAACATTACCGTTTGCATCTAACATTGGAACGACATAATCATGGCATGGGCTCTGTTCTATATTTCGTATAGGATTATTGTGTCGATTGGAGATTATGCCGTAAGAAACAAACACTAGAATCTCGTCTTCACGCGGTATAACATTACCGTGTTCATCTAAGTTTGGGCCGGAATGATAAAGCAATGGACTTTGGTTTACAAGCTGTAACAGACTATATGGTTCTGCTTCGGATTGTCGTTCTAAATGTAGTCTCCCGATCGCACGACCAGCACTTTCAAGGGCCCATTTACGACTTACAACAGCTTCATTTGCCGTAGCCCACTCACCGATCAAAATTGTCCATTCATGGTCCTCAAGGTACTTAGCTCTCCAATTTGGGTTTGCCTTCGTGGGATGCCTCATTATAGTAATTTTCCATACCGTAACGTATGGAACAAGTTCTCTTCCGTACAATTTTGTAAAGAGCATACCTTTCCACCTTAATTCTTCACCTGGGGGAATCTTGAGTTCCTTTAGGGGCGGCAAACGAGCGAAAGCAGTAGTTTCCAAGCTACTTTCAGCAGAACTGCTACTTTCAGCACGTCTTCTACTTCCAGAAGATCTGCTGGCACTGCTTCTGTGTGAACTAGATTCTGTAAAAATAGAATAACATTGTATAAAGTTTAATAAAACAGCAATTTTAAATATATCGTGTTAATTTATTGAACGCACTGGTATAATATTGTATTGATTTATCGGAACTAGGTAACGGAGTTCAGGAAAATCCGGAGCTATTTGGAGAAGGGTTCATGCACAAGTGCTACTAGGAAGGGAAAGGCGGTGCAGGAGGTGAAAGAGTTTGTGTATCTGGGCTTCTTGTTTCGGAGGAATGGCGGAGTGGATGCTCACATAGAAGAGAGAGTGAGGAGGGCAAATGTGGTGATGAGGCAGGTGTGGGGGTTGGGAAAGAAGTTATTCGCAGATGATTTTGGAAGGAGAATGAAATTGTTTGAGTCCCTAGTGATGAGTGTGCTATTGTATGGAGTAGAGGTGTGGGGGTGGAAGGAAAGCGAAGAGGTAAATAGGAGACAGGAGAGGTATGTAAAGTGGACACTGGGGCTGGCAAGGAACACGCCTAATTATATTGTCAGGAGGGATACGGGGAGAACGAGTGTACGGATTCTAGCGGGGAGTCGGGCGTGTAAATATGAGGAGAAATTCTTGGAAGAAGGGGGAAGTAAACTGGTTAGGGAGTCTTGGTGGGAGAAGGAGAATAGGAGAGGGGGTGGGAAGATGGAGGTTGAAAGAGAAAGGTATTTTAGAACGAATGAACTGCAGATGGATGAAGTGAGAAGGATGCATGAGGAAGGAAGGAAGGTATATGAGTTGGTTAAGAACAATAGCATGGAGAGAGAGAAGACAGCAGGGGAAGAGAGAATAAGAGAGACAAGATTTAATGGGAACTATGTGTGGATTATGCCAAGGGCGAGAGCGCAATGTTTGTGTGAGAAATGAGAGAAAGGAAGTCAGGAGCTTATAGCGAGGATGAGATGTGGGTGCATGGAGGGTTTCAATAGGTTCTGGCTCGCTAGGGAAAAGAGGATGTGTGAACTATGTGGGAAGGGGGAGGCAAGAGTGGAGCACTGGTTGGAGGAGTGCGTAGAGGTGGAAAGGAGTGGGATAAGCATGGAGGTATTGATGCATGAAAGGGGGGACAAAAGGGCAGTAGCATGGGTTAAAGGAGTCTTGGGTAAGACGGAGAAGAAGAGAAGGAAGGAGGAAGAGGAATGGAGAAGGAAAGATTGTAAATAGAGGAGGAAGTAAATATAAGTAAATGTAAATATTGTAAATAGTAGATAAGTATTAGGTGTAATGTGTAATATATAAATTTCCAATTAGAGGATAATAGTTCATTAATGTTAACAAAAATAATTGTTTATACAATTTATTATCAATGTTAATAATATCATCTTTGAATAATGCTAGAAATTGCGGTTTTTCCTGAAATCTTCAACTTTTTGTCCACTTTTCACTTGAATTAAGTTAATATTTGATTTAATTTAGCAATAAGAATTGTTTAAACAAATTATTATTGCTTATAGCAATATTCTTCTATATTGATACCAGATAGTTGCATTTTTATGAAATTTTTAACTTTGGGTCCACTTTTCAATTAGAGTGAAGTAATAATTATTTCAAGCTAACAAAAATGATTATTTAAACAATTAATCATTATTTTTAATAATATTCTCTTTGCTTAATGATAGATAGTTACGGCTTTTCTGACATTTTTAACTATTTGTCTATTTTTCCCTTGGAATGACTTAATAATTGAATTGAGCAAAACTAATTGTTTAAACAAATTATTATTGTTAATAACTATCTTTATCTATAATATATTGATAACAGATAGTTGCGTTTTTTTCTGCAATTTTTAACTTTTTCTCCACTTTCAGTTAAGAGAGATAATAATTTATTAAAGATAACAAAAATATTTGTTTAAACAATTTATTATTGTTTGTAACTATCTTCTCTTAGATACGTGCTAAAAAGTTGCGGTTCTTTCTAAAATATTTAATTCTGCCTTGTCTTTTTATTTATGAACAAATAATGAAAAAGTTATTCACAGACCTAATCCTCCCACATACTCCTAATTATTCCATTTTTTGTTTTTTTCTCTTGCGTAAGATAGATTTTCTGTTCAAATGAATTTTTTTTTAACAGTGGGGAAAGAGAAAAAATAATTCACTTAAAAAATATGATAATGTTTAGAAAATGATCCTTGTTGAGGTAAAGTGGACGTGAGGAGGAGGTGCGTCGAGAGGTGAAATCAAAGAAGAGGAGGTGATTATAAATGGGTGAAATTGGAATTGTGGAAGTGGATACTTTAGTGAAGGAGCAAAACAAAAAAGTGAAAACCGAAACGTGGGAGTTTTAGGTTAGGGAAAGAACCGGAAGGGCCAAGGGACAGAAGCGATGGTGACTTGTGTGGCAAGAGCGTCAGTTAGGACGAGGTGGTAGTCTGGATACAGTAGTGGTGATTGAGGGGAGAAGTCTCAGCTGACAGGAAGAGAGACAACAGCGTCTTAGCGGTAGAAAGAAGAACAGCGTGATGACTGGAGAAGGAGAGAAGAGGAAGAAGAAGATGGAGGCTTAGTGGTAGATGGTCAAAGTGGAGTGGGAGAATTAATTAAATTAATTATAGTTAGGTAAAAAGGAGAGGTAAAGAGCGAACTTGTAGAGCAAGAGATAAAGGGAGAAAGGAAGAAGCTAGTGGAAGAGATGACGAAAATGCAGCATCCAGGAGCTCAACCTCAAAGTTGAAGGATGGATGAAGAAGACGAAGGATGTGGAATCAAAAGAGGAAGGAGGGAGATTCGTCAGCGACAAGGAAGGAGAAAAAGATGAAGGATGCGAGCAGTCAGACGGAGGAGCAGGAGATTTAGAGTACATGGAAGAACCCACGAAAACGTTGACGAAGAAAGAGTGGGCAGAGGAGGAGGCCAGAATTTTGAGGAAGAATTTAAGAGTTCTGGGGGTTAGTGGGGAAGACTGTGAGGTGGTGAGCATAGTGGGGAGCTTAGCGGCCCATACACAGCAGGTAGCACAAGTAAAGCAGTCCTGGAAAATCAATGGAGGGCTAATGCTGAAGCTGAAATAGCTGAGAATAAAACATAAATTTTGGAAGCAAGGGGTAAGCTAAAGAACACAGAAATATGGATAGACGAAGACTGGACAGAGAGAGAGAGGAGGTGATTGAAGATTGCCTTAGGAAAGAGAAGAGGAGAATGCAGGTATGGGAATAGAAGTGAAGCTGAAATATATGAAATAGGAAAAGGAGGGATGGAAGAACATATGAGGAGGTTAGGAAAAGTGGTGGCTAAAGAAGGAATGAGAGAAGGTAAGCGCTTGATATGTAATTCGTGATTTAAAGAGATACGGAGGTTATGTGGCTTTCGCTTTAGTTCAGTATAAAAGAAATAAGAGAAAGAGCGAGAAAGAAGGAAGGAGTTTTGTGTTACTGATAGTGTAAAAATATGAGAAGGAAGATGGGTGATTTAAGAAACGATCAAGGAGTTATGGGTTGTGGTTTGCTTATGTTAGAAGAATTGAAGTGAGAAGGAGTTTACTTATTTTTAGTGTCAGCACAAATTAGAATATAAAGTGAGAATATGGAGGAGAGAGAAGGATGTTAGGGTTTGGGCACTCGCGTCCGCTTATTGTAAGCTCGAAAAGAAGGAGAATGTAATTTCAGGGTAGGGCTTCCGTTTTCCCTAAATATAAAAAGGATAGGGGTAGTAAAATAATTTAAGGTGGAAAAGAATGGTTTAAATAAGTGAAAGTTATTTGGCCCAAAATTGACATAGGACCCAAAATTGGCATAGGTCCAAAATTCACATCAGACACAAAATTTATATAGGGCACTAAATTGACGCTGGGCCAAAAATTTACACAGGACCTAAAATTTACATAGGGCCCAAAATTTATATTGGGCCCAAATTTGAAATAGAGCCTGAAGTTGTCATAGAGCCCAAAATTGACATAGGTCCTAAAATTGTCCTAGGGCCCAAAATTGACGTAGTACCCAAAATTAACATAGATACACAAATTGATATAGTATTCAAAATTGACATAGGGCCCAAAATTGACATAGGGCACTAAATTGACGCAGGGCCAAAAATTTACACGGAACCTCAAATTTACATAGGGCTAAAAATTTATATTGGGCCCAAATTTGACATAGAGCCTAAAGTTGACATAGAGCCCAAAATTGACATAGGTCCCAAAATTGACGTAGTACCCAAAATTAACATAGATCCCCAAATTGATATAGTATTCAAAATTGACATAGGGCCCAAAATTCACATAGGTCCAAAAATTAGCATAGGCCCAAAATTGTCATCAGGCACTAAATTGACACAGGCCCAAAAATTTACACAGGACCAAAAATTCACGTAGGGGCCAACATTTATATTGGGCCCAAATTGTGACAGAGGCCAAAATTGACATAGGTCTCCAAATTGTCCTACGACCCAAAATTAACGTAGTACCCAAAATTAACATAGATCCCCACATTGATATAGTATTCAAAATTGACATAAGGCCCAAAATTGACATAGGACCCAAAATTAGCATGGGCCCAAAATTGACATCGGGCCCAAAATTTACTTAGGGCACTAAATTGACACAGGGCCAAAAATTTACACAGGACCTAAAATTTACATGGAGCCCAACATTTAATTGGGCCCAAATTTTACATAGAGCCTAAAGTTGACATAGAGCCCAAAATTGACATAGGTCCCAAAATTGACGTAGTACCCAAAATTAACATAGATCCCCAAATTGATATAGTACTCAAAATTGGCATAGGGCCCAAAATGTACATAGGTCCCAAAATTGACATCGGGCCCAAAATTGACATCAGGCACTAAATTGATACAGGGCAAAAAATTTACACAGAACCTAAAATTTACATAGAGCCCAACATTGATATTGGGCCCAAATTTGACATAGAGCCTAAAGTTGACATAGAGCTTAAAATTGACACAGGTCCCAAAATTGACGTAGTACCCAAAATTAACATAGATCCTCAAATTGATATAGTATTCAAAATTGACATAGGGCCCAAAATGTACATAGGTCCCAAAATTGACATCGGGCCCAAAATTGAGATCAGGAACTAAATTGACACAGAGCCAAAAATTTACACAGGACCTAAAATTTACATAGGGCCCAAAATTTATATTGGGCCCAAATTTGACATAGAGTCTAAGCTTGACATAGAGCCCAAAATTCACATAGGTCCCAAAATTGTAATAGTAGTTTTTCCAAAAAGTAAATTTTTTTATTCTTAATATATTTTTATAAGAAAAGTTTGTAACAAATTTTTAGATCTTTTTCGGTTGAACAACTTTTGTTTTTTCAGTTTTTTCGTCTCTCGTGCCGTTTTTCCAAAAATTTAATTGATTCATTTTTATTCTTATTTTGTTCAATTAAAAGAGAAGTCACTCGTGCTATCCAAAAATGACGAATTAAGAATTTGTAAATCCTTTTTGAGGGAACAACTTTTGTCTAAAAATTTTATTTTTTTACGATTGAAACAACATCTACGCTTTCATATTTTTAAATTGTGATGAAAATTATACGAAAAAAAATGTGCTGTATAAAGAGAAAAATACTGAAAAATCAAAATTATGAAACTAAAATATATTTGAGTTAAGTAATTTTCATTTCTAAAACAGCCAAATAAAAATACTAAAGTTTTGGAAAAACGACACAAAAGACGAAAAAAATGTAGAGACAAAAGTTGTTCAACAAAAAAAGATCTACAAATTTGTCATAAAGTTTCGCTATAAAAATAAACTCAAAAAAAAAATCACTTTTTGGAAAAACGTCTCCAACTACTTTAACATTTTATTTAACAAAATTTTTCGCATTAGTTATATAATATAAATTTCCTTAAAAGAACCACTTAATGCTAGGTCGCGTATTTATTGTTTACATCGTCAACAATAACGTCGAAAATAAAGAGAATTATTGGAATGAAAAAACGACACAAGTTGCAATAAAATGTTCAATAACAAGTTATGTTCATATGATGCTCACTTTTTTCAATTATAAAAACAAGGCAATAAAAATACGTCTGTTTCAATACCAATGCATATTGTAATATAGAAAAGTTCGCACTTTGGACAAATTCGAATACGAAGCACGGGATACGTGATGAGAATGTTTTCGTTAAAGCCGCAGGAGCTTTAACTAAAGAGAATTCACAATCACACAATGATAGTTGTGAATGTTGTAACCTTCAATTTTAAAAGGTATGTGCACAAATGTGGGGGAAGTACAAAGACCGAGCACGTAGCGCGAAGTAAATACATTATTGAGCGCAAAGCGCTAGAAAAATATATTATTGAGCGCGAAGCGCAAGTTCCAAAAGACACGCGCCCCAGACGCGCTCAAACTTGAGAGCGAAGGGAGCCGCGCGCGATGAGAATTTTCCCGGCCAGGCCGGCAGATTTTTTTTAATCCCCCCCCCCCGACCCTACTAAAACTTCTCAAATCTAACACATGGCTTGCACCTGCTCCGCTGCCACTGATTGCAATAAACTGTTAAATAAACTCTAAATTTAAAAACTCTATCAATATTGATCATTTTTTATTAGCGGCAAATTTGAAGTTCAAACATTCTTAATCCCGCTATATAACATCTTTGTTTAAACGACTCATTTATCTTCACATTAATAATAATACGTGCAATAAATTCTGCTACAAATCTCTGCCTAAATTTTTTAAGGGGAAGAATTATGTCGCGAGCGCCTTCTTGCTCTATAATACCTACTATAAAAATTAATTACAAATTTTAATCTAACTATAGAATCATCTGATGTATCTTACTCACCAATAGAGTGAAAACTAACTGCTGAGGTTATAAAGATGATAGCGATAATAGTCCTCATTATCCCGAAAAAGAGGAGTCAGGTTTTCGAATAATTTACTGTACAGTGTAACTGATGACGAGCTAAAGAGTGCCGCGTTTGTCGCTTTATTATACCAATAGTTATCTTGTTTATTTTAAATGATGATGAAGATGTGAAAGGGGCAAGGCATAACTTATACATACATTATTTTTCTTATTTGCGTGAATTTCCTTTCGTTCTTCGTCATGAAGACTTAAGTTATTTGTCAATATGGCGCAGAATGACACACATTCTCGAAAATTCAACGACCGGTTAGAATAATCTCTTTAATTCATTTTCCTAATATTGACTCTTTCTTAAGCCATTTTAGACTTGGAAGTGTATTGTCATCTAGTGGATTTAATGTAACCTATTTAAAAGTTCCGGATCATTTCCTTACAAATTTTTTTAATTTCCTTAAACATTTCGAAAATGTTTAACTATCGCGTTCTTCTATTAAGCTTTTCTATTTCTAACTTATTTTTTTATTATGGCACAATAACATGTAAATATGTTATGTTGGTGAAACTGACGTAGTCTATATACATTTTGCCTGACATTGCCTTCTCATTGTTTTGGGAAAGTTCAAAATGTTACCCAATCGTATTATTTTATTAAACTTGTTTATTCCTTTATTGCTCCGTTTATTTAAATTTATAATTATTGAGGTTGTGGATGTTTGTTTGCAAATGTCAGTAAATCTCGATCGAGGATCGATTATTGATTTGCAGGACTCGAATTTGGCAGAAAGGAATGTTCTTCGAAAATCGTCAACTGCAGGGCGTTCAGAACTGAATTTTAGCTACCTTGATAATTTTTTCAGGGTCTAGTCATTCTAAGAAGTGAACCTGGTAGTCCAGGTGCTTAAAATACATTTTCCCCGAAGAAGATGTGTTCACGATAGAAATTCAAGATTCTCCAACCGTTTTTCGAAGGTCTAGCCAACCTGAAAATTAAACCTAGTAGTCTTGATGTTCAAAATGTATCTTCGAGGATGGTGTGTTCATAATAGAGAATCGAAATTCCTTGACCTGTTCTCCAAGGTCTCGTTGCTCTAAGGAGTAATCTTGGTATAGTCCAGGTATTCGGTGAACATCTTCTCCGGAGAAAGTGTAATCAGAATATAAATTTAAGATTCTTCAATCGTCTTTCGAAGGTCTAGCCATTCTGAAGAATAGACCTGGTACTCCAGGTGTTTAAAATAGATCTACTTCGAGGTAGTTGTATTCGTAACTTTAATTTAAGTCACACTGACAATTTTTCGAATTTCTGGCCATTATAAGAAATGAACCTGTTAGTCCAGGTGTTTGAAATATATCTTTCTCGAGAAAGTTGTGTTCGTTACTGAAATTCAAGACACCCTCATTGGTTTTGGAAAATCTCGTCATTTTGAGAAGTAATTCTGGCAGTACAGGCATTCAGAATACATCTCCGAGGAAGGTGCGTTCATAACTGAAATTTTATTCACCTTGACCGTTCTTCCACGTTTTCGTCGTTCTAGGAAGTAAGCCTGGTGGTCCAAGTATTCAAAACACATCATCATCAATGAAGACGTGTTCAGAACAAAAGTTTAAGGCACCCTAACCGTGTTTCTAGGATATCGTCGTTTTAGGAACTAAACTTGGTAGTCCAGGTGTTCAAAATACATCTTCCCTTAGGAAGTTGCGTTCAGAATTGAAGCAGGAGGCACATTGGATCCACGAGGTTGTCTAAAATTTTAATTATGAACACAACTTCCTCAAGGAAGGTGTATTTGAAACATCTGGACTACTGGGTTTAATTCTTAGAATTGCATGGCCTTCGAAAACCGATCAAGGTGTTTTAAATTTCAGTCACGAACACAACTTCTCTGAGGAGGATGTATTTTGAACATATGGACTACCGAGTTTACTTCTTAGAATGACGAGACCTTAAAAAATCCTTAAGGTTGTCGGAAATTTCAGTTGTGAACACAACTTCCTCGAGGAAAATGTACTTTAAACACCTGGACAACCGGGTTTACTTCTTAGAGTGACGAGACCTTTAAAACCCGATCAGCGTGTTTTAAATTTATGTTATGAACAAAACTTCCCCGAGGAAGTTGTATTTCCAAAACCTAGACTACCGAGTTTACTTCTTGGAATGACAAGACCTTCGACAACCCATGAGGTTGTTCTAAATTTCAGTTACGAATACAACTTCCCCGAGGCAGATGTATTTTAAACACCTGGACTATCGAGTTTACTTCTTGAAATGATGAGACCTTCAAAACAAGATCAGCGACTACCGGGTTCAATTCTTAGAATGACAAGACCTCCGAAAACCGATCAAGGTATTTTAAATTTCCAACTTAATTTTAGAAAAAAACTTAATTAAAATTTTTTTTTTTCAGGAATTATTTTCCAACTCCAAATAAATCTCTGTGTTCAGAATAACATTTAGAAAAACCGCTCTCAAATGGTGCCAGTGCGGGAATATTCCCGCAACAAAAACAGTGCGGGAATGATACATTTCCGCACGCTAATATCACAGTAGAGGAATCTGGAACTTTCCGCACTCTTTACTGACACGGAATCAAGAGTTTCTTAAAAAGCAGTTTCCTACTTTTCAACATTCCTCAAATATTTACGCTAACCGGTTAGGCAGAACAGTTGTTCTATATAATACACAGAAGAAACGGAAAATTATTGAAGTACAAAATGACGTAAGTACACGCACCGTGAAGTGAAATAATGTCCTGGGCCTGGCCAAAAGTGTGACGTTTTTTTTTTGTTGTAGCCCAGACCAGACCTAATGGTCAGTCAGTTTTTTAAATATCTTGTATCAAAATTGTGATTTTTTGGCAGGCTTCTATCCCTCTATGGAACATTTGGAGCATTTGGCAGGGTAGGGTCGCGGCTGACACTGCAAGATCGACAAAGATGGTAATAACACAATCTTAGAGCCGCATTATGTCTGTACAGGTACGTCTTTCCCGTGTGAGTGGAACACCCTGATAGTTTGTGTTCTAGGTAATCAGCGTATTCATGAAACGCTCTGCACCTATCGGTGGGAACTTCTTGACGGAAAATCCGGTCACGGTATACTAAGGTGGAAATAACACTGTCCTGGCACGCCAAAATGAAACTCTTTGTACCTGAATTAAGTCCTGATAATCTGAAGAAAGCAAAAGTTTGCTCCTTCGATAAGAACTGATTTTCTACATTTCTGTGAAAGTTTTCGTGCATTTTCTTGTCGAGTAGCCAAAGCTCTCGCAGCACCACAAACTCCATAAACTTTTTGTCCTGAAATCGTGATCATCTCTCAGAAGGTGCCTGCCTTCCGCGGTTGGTCTTAATGTCGCGTCCTCCTCTTCGTCTGCGGCTTGTTCATACTGTGGTTGGGGAAGTGCTCCGCGTACATATCCATTTTCATTCCACAATCGACCTAAATGGCCAACTTTTTCCCCTGAAAATAGGGGCGAAAGTAGAATATATTGCCCGTAAACCGCATTTGCGGGGCGAGAGTAAAATTTACGGGCCAAAAGTAAAATTAGCGGGGCGAAAGTAAAATGAGCGCAGCGAAAGTAAAATTAGCGGGGCGAAAGTGAAATTTGCCCAAAAGGTGGCCACAGTCGAAAGTGGAATAAAATACTATATGCAACACGGGACGAAAGTAGATTTTCCCTTTGGGTAATTACTGCCCTCGTCATCCTTAAGTTGATTCATCCACTCATTGTGGGCGTTTCGCCGGTTCGTCGTCGTGTTTCCATCTAAATTATTTTCAGCACCTCGAGCTCTAGGATGATCGGCACTGTTTTCAGACCCATTCCCCCTTCCTTTTTCCAACACTATTCAATATTTTCTCACGCCCAGGCGTTTTTGCCCACACTATGTCATCTTTTTCCACGCCCACGTCCGAGGGAAAATAGGAAGGCGCATCCAAAATATGAAAAAGCGTGGAAAATATAAAATAGAGGGGTAAAAGGAAAGGGGCATGGGAAAACATTAAATAGCCTGCGAAAAAAGGAGAGGGCATAGAAAAATATAAAATAGCGTGATAGAAAATGAAGGGGCTTGAGAAAATATAAAATAGCGTGGAAAAAGAGGAACGGATGTGGGTGAATATGAAATAGCGTGGCATGGGAAAATACGAAATAGTGTGGGAAAAAGGAAGGCGCGTAGGAAAATATGAAATTACGTGGGAAAAAAAGGAAGAAGTGTGGGAAAATATGAAAGCGCGTGGGAAAATATGAAATTGCGTCGTAAAGTGGGAAGGGGCGTGGGGAAATATGAAATGGCGTGGAGAAATAGGAAGGGGCATGAGAGAAAGAAGGGAGTCCTACCGGATGGCACTTAGTACATTTTTTTTTCGCTTTGAAATATTTGCTGAAGGGGGGAGGGCACATTTTTTAGACTTTTAACGGAAAGCAAAGCTGCTACATACGTGCCAAAAAGAAACTGCGTGGCCGATATAAAACCTTTATAAGTTCTAATTGATGATTTGTTTTGAATAAGTTTTTCCCTACAAAATATATTTATACCCTTCTGAACAACTTTTCTACTCGACGTTATTTTTTTGTTTAAAATTGGCTCGAATCCCCATGAGCTTCAATATATGAATGCATGATTTATGCAATATCTCAAGTAAAAATTTAGAACTTTTGTTTCAGCAGGAATGTCCATACTTTATTTTTTCTACCAATCGTAGAACATTATAAAAAAGGTTCAAATCTTAAAATCTTAAAATTAGAAACTCTTTAAAAAATATCCAAGGGCAAATTCCTCGGCAGAGATAACGTTCAATCAACAGAAATCTGCTTCGCTGGAATCTTCGTTCAAACTGTAAGCATATGTTGAAATAGTTTTAATGACGTAATTTGTTTTATGACCTATATATTACGACTTAGAATAGAAAATCCTCGAGCAAAAATCTTTTGCCATATTACGAACATAGTTTTGAATAAGAGTACTTTTGTTTAGGCAATGTTATCTCCGCCGAGGCTTTAATTACCCAATTTATCGAGATCATAAAAAAATGTTAGCATGGTATTTCTATGTGAAATAAATTAATCAGAACGTGTCATATAATATTGTTTTCCGGTTCAGAGGGGGTTCATGATTTAATTAATACATGTACCGTTATTTTACAAATTAGAAATTATGTACAGTCATTGAATATACTTTAAACTTATGGGAAGATAAAAAAGAATTTGATTTCATACGGAACGTTCCGAGGTCGAAATGTTATTAAAAATTATTATTCATTTTTTTAAATTATACAAAACTAGGGAGGGGCAGAAGAATACGATTTTCAAAAATAAGGGCCACCCTAATGTGTCTCAAAACAGCGAGAAATAGAAAAATTCAATAAAATGAACAAATAATTGAGAAGCCGGCAATTATAATAGGAGAACTAGATTGTGTAACATTTTCAACTCAGACAATATTCTGAATCTTTTAAATACGTTACGTCAGTTCTATTAATATATGATTTCACGAGGTTACTGTTGTAATATACGATAACTAGAATTATTCACACACATATTCTATTTCAGTTTTTCGTTTAGAGACTTCAAATTGAATTTTTTGTGCTAATTTTTGAAAAAGGATATTACAAAACTTATCAAATTTAAATCATGCGCTATGTTAAATTATGTATAACTTCTAATTTAATTGACATTTTTGATGTTTCGAACATGAACAAATAAGACGTGAAAATTCAAACTAAAATGATTTGTAAAAGAAATATAGAAAACAATTGTGTTTTACATTCGAAGAAATTTTCATGAATTATACATGACTATCATATTCATAATTGTTTTAAACAGTTTATCCCAGGAATCCGAACAAAACGAAACGAAACATGCCAGCCCTTGCAAGGGATTTAAAAGTCGAAGTTAGGAGCACTGAGACAACCCGGGTGCTCCAGAGGATTCACCAAGTCTCCCAAAAAATTCTTCGGGGAATTTTTCCAACCTTCGTTCGTGCGAAGGATGAAACACGTTTCGGAGAAAGCGAGGATGATCTGGATTTACCAAGAGGCTTACCAGGTCTAGTTTTATCATTCTTCGGACGAAGCTTCCTATTATCACTCCTGACGAATCGGAAAACATAATTATGAGAACTACGTTAATTCAGGACCTTCAGAGGATTCACCAGTTCGCACAAACATATTCTTCCAGGAATTTTAAGACTCTTTGTCCCTGCGGATTATGAATTAAGTGTTTCGGAAAAAGTAGAGATATACTAGGTCCGCTCGAGTGCATAATGGGTCGACATTTAAGTTTATCAAAACCTCCAGACGACTATGAAGGGTTATTTTTCGTAAGACTTTGAAAAGTATCAAAGCTCGACCTCTGGACTACGTATCAACTCGAATCCGCTTGAATTCGGACATCTTTTGTCTCCGGGTTAAACCGAGTTGAGCCGACAATTCTCTAACGATGCACCCCTGGAAAACCAAAATGATTATTACAGTTCCAGAAAGAAATTTCATCTTTGCAAGAACGCAGTATCTCAAAATTTATCGAATAATATATTGTAGTGACCTGGTGAATCCTCCGGTGCACCTGGGTTGTCGTATTTCTCGCCGGTACAACTTTCAGATTCCTCAGGAGGGTTAACTTCAAAATTCCTCCGGAGAGAGACAAATCTCGACCTCAAAGCCTCCTGGTGAACCCGAACTATTTTTGTTTTATGAATGACGCGTTTTTGACTTTTTAGGGATAAAGAGTCTCCCAATTCCTCAAAGAATATTTTTAAGCGACCTGCTGACTCCCCTCACAACAACGATAACTTTGGCACATCCCTAGGATACCTCGGTAGGATATGGGATATCCTGAAAAATCTCCCAAAAATCTCCCGGGATAAAACATCCGTTTGACAAAAAACTGCTTTATATAAATCTCGATATTCGGTTTCCTTCAACTTCCATCTCAGTTCAATTATGAAAAAAATATTCCCGCAAGTTATTTTCATAACCAATAACAGCCTACTCAAAATAAAAAACAAGCCACTTTCTAAAATTTGGAAAGTTGGCTGTTATTTGATCTATGAGTACCTCTAAATTGCGCAGTTTAGAGATCGCACTTTTCACTATCAGTATAACGGCAAAGTCAGTTTTCATAACAAAAACAATCAAATTAAAATGTAACGCGTTGGTTTACATAATTGATGATAAACGATTGAACTGAAATTGTTGACTTGTGTTAAAGCGTCACTTATATACATATAATTGGCAGTAGATATATGGGGCGTTGTTTCTCAAGTGTACCCAATCAAAAAGTCAAAGTTGTCCGATAAACTTATGCAAAGTGTTGTGCTATTGGATAGTAGTTTATGAGAAAAAATTTTGTCATTCGGATAAGTATTAACCGAGGGGGAGGGGGTGAAAGTTTTGGGATTTTCGTGGATATCGTCTATTTCGGCGATTTTTAAGTCTCCTAATAGCTTCAATCCTTTCAAGCAGGAGAATCATAACAAGACGCGAAATACACGCCGTGTTTCTGAAGGCTTACGTTCGCAATTTCCTACACTATCTGAAGCACTAAAAGTTTGTGCTTCATGTTAGAAAGAGCTCAGTAAACTGAAAGAAATACCAGCGTCAAATTTAGATGACACCGATCAGCCTCGTAATTATGTTCTTGCAGATGAAAACGTTGATGATGTTGAAACTAATGAAATCATCATGTCAAGCGAAGAAATCATGTCAAATGATGATGACGATCCAGACTTCTCCTTCGAAAAACTCGAGATGAATGTTACGCTGTGCAATGACAAACATCATGAGGCCGCAGTTGAATTTCTAGATCGAATCAAAGAGAAGTTTAAATCATCAACAAGTAGAGCTGAGAAAATTCAACTTCTCACACTTGCTCCAAAGTCTCGGAGTCGCAGGTAACTAATGGTCGAATTCGATACATTCGAACGACAAGCTAAAAATGCGAAAAAGTTAGTTGCTAACAATGGGATTTTAACCCTGCCTACACCAAAAAGAAGAAGGACTTTGAGTCTTGAAACTGAAGATCTCGTATCCAAATTTTATGAGCGTGACGACATGAGTCGCTTAATGCCTGGAATGAAGGATTATGTATCTGTTCGAGTGAGTGACAAGAAAGTTCTTGTTCAGAAAAGATTGATTTTGTGCAATTTAAATCAATTGTATGCAGAATTCCAGTCAGAATATGAAGATATTAAAATAGGCTTCACGAAATTCACAAAAATCAGACCGAAACATTGCGTTTTGGCAGGAAGTAGTGGTACCCACACAGTATGCGTTTGTGTTCACCATGAAAACGTGGAGGTAATGCTAAAAGAAATTAACATGCAATATTCAACGAACGATCCAGAGTTAATTTTATATGGTTATCGCGATTATTTAAAGTTAACTGTGTGCCCTGATGCGACACATTCCTGCCAATTAGGAGAATGCCAAAATTGCCCCGGTATTACTAAAATTAAAAATAATTTGATTCAAGTTTTTGATGAGGAGGATTTTGAAGAAATCAAATTTGATTCTTGGCTGCAGACTGACAGATGCACGTTAAAGACGCTGATCATGAATGATGATGAATTTGTGAATGAGGTTTGTGAAGCGTTGCTGAAGCTAAGAATCCATAATTTCGTTGCTACAGAGCAGTCATTATTTTAAAAAAATCTAAAGATAACTTTGAAAAATGGGAAATTCGTTATCTCATTTCATTTCGCTGAGAACTTTAAGTTTGTGCTCCAAAACTCCGCGCAAGGATTTCACTGGAATAATGATCAGGCCACAATATTCACAGTTGTTATTTACCATGTAAAAGATGGACAACTCCAGCACAAAAGCATGGCAATCATTTCGGACAATTTAAGTCATGACGCTGTTGTCGTTTATGAGTACCAGAAGATAATTGTGAATTATTTTAAGGCAAATGTTGCAATCCAAAAGGTGTACTACCTCGCAGACGGAGCAGGTCAGCATTTTAAGAACAAGAGCAATTTTGCTAATATCCTGACTCACAAGGCAGATTTCGGACTTCCAGCTGAGTGGCATTACCATCCTACCGCCATGGTAAGGGAGCATGTGATGGAATAGTGGCGAATGTTAAACGAAATGCAGCCAATTCTATTTTCAGCTATGATTTGATATTTTCCCAATCGTCGATAGTCCGTCGGAGAGTAAGGATCTTTGTTAACAGAAAAGGAAATGTTGATCGGTATAAAGGAGATTTCAGTATGGGGATTTTGATCTCATAAATAAAGTGTTAACAGTTTCTGAAAAAGGGCACCAGCTGGTTAATATGTACCCTTATTTGTTTGTTAGCATTAGCTATCATATAATTGTTATTAGTTACATTTTCTAGGTTCATCGCAGGACCTTTCCCACTGAGTGACAGTTCAAGGGAAGGAATTTCGTTAATCAATTTGAAATTTTGCCCTCCTTCGTTAATTGGTTGCGGCAGCACTGTCGGGAAGTGCTGTTCGAGAAAATCTTGGTATTTCTGATTGGGAGTAGTCACTATGGTGGAAGATAGGTTTGAGTTTCCTCTTCCGAATGTTGCCTTACATGAATTGATTCCTAAACTCTCGTGTGTGGTAGTATTATAAACTAAGATGCTGATTTTGAGTACATCTAGCTTCAATTCTACCGATGCAAGTTCTTAAGAGGTCTTTCAGTAACAAGTGTGTTCTTTCCAAGCTTTCGTTGCTTTGAGGGTGATGATTTGTAGTTTTTATGTACTTTATTCTGCATAGGTTTCCAAAATTTGGTGTAATTTCTGACACAAAAATGGTCAAACATGTTTTCTATTATTGTTTCAGAGGTTTTCGTGTTGGAGGGGATCAACATTGAGTACTTTTTCAGTTGATCCACAGTGCTTAAGATGTACTTCTTTACTCTGATATTTTCAGGTAAGGGAAACAGTAAATAGCAATGCGGAAGCATTGTCGAGAAATCCAACTAAGGTTACAGGTGATTTTCAGACTCTTGAACTAATAAATGAGAAACTTGTTCCGATTGATGCAGGTCGCGCACATGTCTTCTCTATTTTTTCTCATGCAAAGAACGAGAAAAACTTTGAATTCGAAGAAGTTGATTGGACCGAAGCTATTTGCGAAATCTTCAAGAGCAAAGATATTCTCAAATCCAGACCAAGCCCTAGGCACGGCTTAAAATCAGATGTCAACATCTGTAAAACTGACTGTAAAAACACTGATGCCAATTCAAGCGGGTGCAAGCCATATTTTTCTGACTGTGAAAAACCTGATGAAACAATAGGTGATTCAGGCGGGTGCAAGCTGTATCTTGCTGACTGTGAAAAACATGATGATTACCCCATATTGTACTAACACTGTGGAAAGAACTAGCTACCCACCTTACATCAAATACTCGACCTATTTTTTTTATTCGGATACCTACATCAGCAGCAATAATCTCGAATTCTCTGCTGTTTTTTGTAGATTGACTATAAACATTATGCAAAGCTCCCATGAATGCTGTAAAGTGGTTCACGGAATGAGTTCATCTAAAATGATTCATCTAAACTATAGGATTTCAAACAAGACAGTAACACAGCAGCGATACAGGGTGTCCAGTAAAGACGCGTGATAAAATGTCCGTACATTTCCCGTACATTTCCCGCAGACTTCTTCAAAATGTCCGTACATATATCAGACTTAAAAAGTGCTTTGTGGTATGCTCCTGTAGATATGAGACTTCTTATAAACAAAAAATATACAAATAATAAAACTTTAAAATGGAAGTATAAAAATGAAACGTTTACAATACAAGTTGTATGCTCTGTTTTCATTGACAAATTAAAGTATGTTGGTAATAAACTTTTAGCTCATTTTTTACTTTTACAATAATTATTTAACTAAACTAATAATTTCTTTCAACCGATACTTCTGCGTTTAACTTACTGAATATAAAACCCTTCTCTCTCAAATTTCAGGATAACGTTTCAACGTTTTTTGCAATTACGGACAATAAGTAATTATTTCAATAGAAATTAAGAAATAATAAATTCGAATTTTATTTTTGAAATATACCTTTTCAATAAAGAGCGGAAGCTTAGGCGCCTTAATGATACTTAGCCGGCATTTAATCGTTTCGAGCATATTGTCGTTAAAATGTACACTGTCATACCAATATTTAATGTAAAATTAAATAAAAAAGATGTAACAGGTGCCAAATTACTGCCTAAAAAGGCAGAGAACAACACCATCTGCCAGTTGGAATAGTAGAAAACTGGTGTTTCACATAGAAATGAAATTATCTGTATGGTAAAAAAATATATAAACAGGTTGATCAAGCATTTTCAAAGGCATGCAGTTGAATCATTTGAATTTCAAACATTTAAATTTGCAAGTCAGCATTGCATTATATTGAATGTTGATGTGTAAATTACAATTGAAGAATTATTAATTTGTAGTGACTTATGACTTTTACTTGCTTCATTTTTATTATCGTTGTTTCTGATTTAAAATTGCATACAATTTCTTCAATTTAGAATGCTGAAAATGAGAACATGGATTTGTATTTTAGAAACAGAAATCTTTGAACATGGCCTCGAGCAATGAAATGCTCGAAAACGGCGCGACAGCTCTTATGATCCTTAAGAACAAAGACTCTGAGGGTTACCAGGTAGTCCCCGCGAAACGCAAGAGACAGAGAGGAAACAAAAAGCAACGCATCATAAGTGGTGAAGCTCAATCGCCCGCGGTTTCCGTGTGCTCCGAGAATTAAAAAAAAAAACGGATCTAGCGTCCCACTTGTCCCTTCCAGGCGTTGATTTAGAAGACATGAATACTGCTGACATGTTTTCGACATCAGCCCCCTCAAATAAAAACATAATTTCCGAGACACCATTCTCTAACAGCCCCCCCCCCCTCCCGGAAGCTTCGAGCGTTGTGCCAAATCTGGCTGACTTCAATTCGAATAGTCCCAAAGTCTGTCAGACAAGGGAGACTATGCAACTCTCCCAACTCACATACAGAATTTTTGAAAAAGGGGAATGTCCCAACATTGTCCTGGGTGCATTTAGAGGCAAAATAGAGCTCTTCGACTCAACAGAAAAACAACCAATCCTGACACCCAGCAAATTAAAATAATCCCCTCCAAAACGGTCCTGATTACTTTTGAAGACACATTCCTTCCAGAAAAGACCTCCATCTACATAGCATCATTTCCGGTCGACCTCTATATCCCGGAACCTAAAATGTGCATCAAATGCGTTAGATTTGGTCACATTAGCAAGCACTGCAGATCCAGTGCGCACTGCAAGCGCTGTGGCTCCTCAGAGGTACACACCGAAGCGAAGCCATGTCCTAATGCGAGTTCCCGGAGCTTAATGATGCACCTGCCCCGTCCCCTACGAACTCTAGTTCCCAGATCCCACGCCCTTACTTCCAGACACTGACCAAACAGCCCCCTCCTTCGAATGCCCAATCCCAGCTGTCATCTCGAACATGCTCCAACTAATCCTTCTCTCGCCTTCACAACAATGGTTGAATTTCCAGCCTGTTTCCGAACGGCTGTGCCCTTCACCAACAGGTTCAGTCCCCTCCCGCCTCTCTCTTCTACTCCACCTCTCCCTCTTCTCTCTTCCCCTCCCTAACTTCTACCCCATCCTCATAATCTTTCATATCAGCCCCTCCGTCTGATCAGGCTCATAAACTGGGTTTAAATGAATCCAGGTCTTCGATTACACAGCCACACAAAAAAATCTTTTTTCGGATCTGAAGCTCAGACCATGTTTACTATATGTTTTTGGGGTCGCTGAATGCGAATCCGAGGTCCAAAAAACCCCAGAACTTCAGAGTTCTGACATAACCTCAAAAAACCTCATAAAATATTCTTTCCGGTCTGGAGGTCAGACCATGTTTACTATATGTTTTTGGAGTCGCTGAATCCGAATTCGTAGTCTAAAAAACTCCAGCACGTCAGGGTTTTGATTTTCAAAGAAACTCGTGAAATTTATACATCCGACTTACGTGTGTCTGCATCCAGGGCACCTCCTCGCGGTGATGGCGGGCAACGGAATGAGCCTGTGATCCGGCTTAGTCCCTGGATTACGGCTTTGATGCCGTCATGGCAGCCCCCTCCCCCATTTGTAATGCTGAGGACTTTAAATGCCATAAATCACTTTGGGGAAGTTTACAGAATTGCAATAACGGACTGGAGCCCTGCTCCGCTATAGAACAGACAGATTTGATTCCCCTAAATACCAGAACACCCACCTACCGCACGAGGCCTGGTAGGGCCCTTTCAACCATCGATTTAACCTTCGTATCCCCAAAAATCCTTAGCATCTCCTCTTGGGGTGTTTGGAACGACTCCTTAGGCAGTGACCACTTCCCAATGGTCTCAAGTCTGGGAGTCTCAACCCCAATAGCCCTATTCTTTTCTCACAAATATAATAGTAGGCGAATTGATTGGTCCACCTTTGATTCTCACCTCACGGTTTCGATCTTCCAAAAGGAGAGTGTTTTTAATTCCCAATCGATAGATTGTCGATCTAAACATAAAGCCTTTATTAAAAGTGTGGATGAAGCAGTCATTTCAGCATACCCTCCCGTAAAAACTATTAGAATCACTAAGTACCCGAGTTCTCGAAAAAAAAATTCATCCCGGCTCCTTGGTGGGATGACAATTTTGACGCGGCAGTCGAAAAAAGGAATAGGCTGTAGCTGCTTTCAGGAGATGCAGAAATGATTTAAATTATATTAAGTTGAATAGAGTATAAGCAAAAACAAGGCGCACACTTAATACTGCTGGAAGAAGCAATTTCCGAAAATTTCGTGAGTGACAAGATTGAACTACCCCAATTTCCAGAGTCTGGCGTATCATTAAATGTTTTAAAAACAAATACACCCAACGAGCAAATGCATGCTGTTCAGGTGATAAAAAAACAATCAGAAGCCTCTACGCTTCAGCGGAGGAAATGTATCCACCAACGGTCTTCTTCGATTCATTTCCTGATCATGTCAGCTTTGAGAGCAATGAATTCTTAGAGGCCCCTTTCACGATGTCTGAGTTTTCCATTGCCCAGACTTCGAGAAAAATTAAATCCCCCCCCCCCAGGTTTAGACAAAATTGACGACAGTATCATATTACAACTTCCTGAAAAAGTCCAGACAACACTTCTCAAAATTTACAGTGAAATATACCTATCTGGTACTTTTCCAGGCTCTTGGAATGAATTTCTGATTTTCTTAGTTCCTCAATCAACCCCAGGCAAATTAAGTCCAATAGCTTTGGCTTCATGCTTATTCAAGGTGATGGAAAAGCTAATTTACAACAGACTTTCGTGGTATATCGAAGACAACCATCTTCTCTCTCCCGCTCAGTTCGGTTTCAGGAAGAGAAGATTGTGCACTAATTATCTTGCATTTAGCCAGATTTGTATACAATTCTATCTCTTGAAAAAACGTCTACTTCAAAATTAATGGTGAATTGGTGGGCCCCAGACGTAGTGCAGTGGGCCTTCCACAAGGCCGTATCCTCAGCCCAATACATTACTCCATCTATACCAGAGAAATTCGCCTACTCGTCCCTAACAATTGCAGTATCGTTGAATTTACAGATGACATTGCCATATTCTACCGATCTTCTGATCCAAGAATCTGTATGCAATGCCTCCAACAATGCCTTAATGCACTCGCAGTCTTTTTACAACAAAGAGGTCTCGAGGTCTGTCCTGAAAAAACCAAGTTGGTTCTTTTGAATAGACGGAATATTGATACCTCTAACCCAGCATATAACCTATCACTAAATGAAATCCTAATATCCCCCTCCCCCATGTTAGATTTCTTGGTATTATTCTCGACTTCAAATTCTCTTTCCAATTTCACTTTCTATACTTATGCGATAAAATTAGGAAAATATTGAACAACTTAAAGGTTCCGAGAGGCACCTGGTGGGGTGCATATCAAATCATCTTTAGGATGGTCTATGTCTCCATCATCAGAAGCAGTTTGGCATACGGATCCCATGTTTTTAACTATGTGTCTCATAAATACTTTGAGAAAATTGAAAAAATTCTTAATGAAGCTCTAAGATTAGCCGTCGGTTACAGGGGCAGTACCCTTATTAATGTTATGATGGCAGAATGCTGTGAACCTCCTTTCAAAAAAAGATTTTGATTTTTGGCCAAGAAAGATGTCATTAGAACCTTCTCAGACCTTAATCACGCACTCCCAGATATGTTACTAGCCCTATATGAGCGCGTTAGAATCACTAAAAGCGGTATGAAAACCCGGTTTGTCCTTCTGAACGCATTTAAAAATGTTGAAGACTTTGAACATCGGATCCGTAGATCAGAACTACATCCACTTTTACACAGACGGTTGAAAACTAATACCTGAAACAATAGCTGGTTGTGCTCTGGTATGCCTAGATGCTCAGCTAACTCGATTGTAGAAACTATAAAATTTTGCCTCTATTTTCTTGATTGAAGCCATAGCCATACTCTATACACTAGACCACATTATCCAAAACCTGTTTTCTGAATCAGTAGTTTTCACAGACTCGCTAAGTTTTCTCCAAAGTATTGCCAATAAATGTCCTGCTTCCATAAATTCTTACTGGATCTTTATTACTAAAAATCGTTTAGCGGTCCTAGACAGACTAAAGTGCGTAGTCTCCCTAGTATGGATCCCTGGACTTAAGGGTATGCCAGGAAACGAAGCAGCAGACGTGGCGGCTAAATCAGCAGCCAAAGACGCCTCCCTTCTCAAAATCCCCCTTCCTTTCTCTGATTTATTCGGCTCTGTCCGAAAAACTCTGGAGGAAATTTGCCACAATTACTTTATAGAAATAGGAAAAAACAAGGGTGTCCTTTTCACCCAGCGTTACTACAAATACATGAAAAGACCCTGGTTTTTATCATTAACTGCCCCTAGAGAGTGGATAGTCTTCCTATGTCGCATAAGAAGCAATCACTATGGCTTGAACGCTAGCCTTGCACGGAAAAATATAATACCCTATAAAAAATTCTGAAATGTCTTTCTGTCGAAGGGTTCCTCCCGCAGGGAGCGGCCGTCCCATTATCTTTTGAATTTCGCCGCCTTGCTACGTACGTCGGGAAACCGAAAGTATAATACCAAAGCAGAAAAAGAAATAGAAGAAAAAGCTCTATTCAGTCGAAAATCGAACGGATTTCGACTTTCGACTCCTTAAAGCATCGGTGTCTAACTGCTGGACTTAAAAGACGCATGTGTAGTTTAGTGGCGCCCAATATTTGGAAATTAACAAATATACCAAAACATCTGTCTGCATGATTAAATCATCAAGGTACATACAAAATTCCCGATTCAAAATGAAAAATCCCGTACATTTCCCGTGCATTTCCCGCACAAATAAAATTCCCGCTTTTCACGCTTTTCCCACACGCTGGACACCCTGTGATAGTTTCGGCTGTCTGATTCTCGAGTTCGATCAGATCCAAGAAACTCGTAGTAACACTGGAATCGACAACTGTTTGAATATAAACAATAAGTACAGATTTTTTTGATAAGAAAGTTGACTAATCAATAATTGTTGCGATCTTTGGACCCTGCTCTTTGAACTTTTTTCCTCAACGCACTCTAAATTCGTCAGCCCATGAAATCAGTGATTTCAGTTGCACTATAGCCACTGTGTAGTGTGACACCTAAATCTGCACCATTTCTAATTTGTAGTGGTATTAAATCCGAATGATCGTCACACGTGCGGTTATTCTTCGCAATATAATCCGCAGTGTTGAAAATTTTACAGGTAAATTCTTCTTTTATAACAAAATTTGTAGAAAATAAATTATCCAGTTACTGTTCGGCCGCTAAACCCAAACTACTTTAATTATTTTTCTCGCGAATCCCCACTATAACAAACTTTATAATTGATCCATTCCGTACTAATAGTGGTGAAAGTGGCGGTTCTGGAGTTGTAGAGCTGAGAAGAAAAGCTGGGGTAATGCGAAATAAGAATAGGATAAAGGATAAGGGAGTTTTCATCGATCACGATCTGACGAGAAAGGAAAGGGATGTGCAGAGAATGCTTTACGACAGGGCTAGAGGGGGGCGTGGGACGAGGCGAAAGCGGTGTTGAAGGAAGTGCAGGGGAATTTTTCTCGTAGGAAGTAGGAGGGTGGGCGTAATGGAGGGTAGAGGAGTAGTGAAGGTGCTGTACTGGAACGTAGCAGGGGTAAAGAAGAAGGATGAGGAGTTCTGGAGGTATATCCAGGAATTTGATGTTGTAGGACTGGTAGAGACGCGGCTAGAAAGAAAGGAATGGGATAGATAAGAGCCAGGAGGCGGTCAGAGTGAAGAAGAAAGGCAGGGCTAGTGGGGGAATTATAACGGGGGTTCGAGATGGATTAGAGGAAGAAGTTCATGGAGAGGAAGAGGGGGAGGAAGTGCAAATGAGGGACGTAAAGATAGGAAGGGTAACGTGTAAGTTTGTCACAGTGTACAATAAGGATGGGATGGAAGGAATTAAAGAAAGGGTGGAAAACTTGCTAGGCGAAAGAGAGGAGGGTATGGTGGTACTGGGTGGGGTCTTCAATGCGAGGATGGGGAGGGAAGGGGGCCTTTACAGGGAAGGGGAGAGCTTCGGAAGGAAATCGAAAAATAAGATAATAAATAAGGAGGGGGAGATTCTAAGGGACTGGATGGAGGATAGAGGCTGGGCAGTGGCGAATGGTATGGCAACTGGGGACGAAGAGGGAGAATACACATATGTAAGTAAGGTGGGGGTATCGGCGATAAACTATGTGGTCATGAATATGCAAGGATGGGAGGGTGACCTGGACGAGGGAAGCGATAGAGAACCATCAGGAGCAGTTAGGAAAGGTTCGCTTTGAAGGGGAGACGGTGGAAGAGATATGGGAGGATCTGAAAGAGAACGTGAAAGGGTGTGTGCAAAAGAAGGTATTTATAAAGAAGAAGAAAGGAACGGTGAAGCGTTTGTGGGATAGGGAATGTAAAAAGATGAAAAGGAAGATGAAGAGGAAGTACAAGAAGTGGAAGGAGGGTAATGCGAAAAGGGAGGAGTACGTGGAAATCAGGAAAGGGTTAAGATCGATGTGTACAAAAAAAGAATAGGAAAAAGATCTGAAAGAGGAGTTAGGAAATTTTAAGACAGAGGGGGACGTCTTGAAGATAATAAATAGGTTTAGGAAGCGTAGAGTGGGGGTAAGCGAGAAGATAGGGAGTGAGCAGTGGACGGAGTTTTTTAAAGAATCATTTCAAGGCTCAGATTTAGGGAAGAGGGATGGTGGGAGTGGAAGAACGGGGAAGGCAGAGATGGAGGAGTTGAATGACGAGGAAATAGAGAAACAGGGCAGAAACATAGAGCAGGACTGGACGGGGTGAAGAACGAAGCATGGCTGTTTAGTACACAAGAGGTTAGGGAGGGGCTGAAGGAGGTAGTGAAGAAAGTATTGAGGAATGAGGGATTCCCAGGAGGGTGGAGAGAAGGGTTAATAGTGCCACTGTATGAGAAAGGAGATAGGAATAGGCAGGAAAATTATAGAGGGATTACGCTAATGAATAGGGCGTATAAAGTATACGCGATGGTGGTGGCGGAGAGGTTGCGGAAGGATGTCCAGGGGAAAGGAATATTGCCGGAGACCCAGGCGGACATTAGGGCGGGTAGGAGTACTATCGATAATATCTACGTTCTGCAGCCCGTTCTAGATAGGGAATAAGTAAAGACGGGGTCGAGAGTGTACGCGTTTTTTTCGGATCTCAAAGGCGCATTTCCTTCGGTGGATAGGGGGAGGCTGTGGGAGGCGATGGTGGATAGGGGAGTGGAGAGGGGCCTGATCGAGAGGGTGAGGGAGATATATGAAGAGACCAAAGATAAGGTAAGAGGAGGGGAGGGGATTTCGGAGTGATTCTGGATGGATAGGGGGTAAGGCAAGGATGTCTGCTTAGCCCAACTCTTTTTGTGATTTTAATTGCGGATATGGAAAGTAAGCTGGAGGCCGGGATGTTAGGAGGAGTCAGGATAGGAGGGGTTAGAATTTGGTCACTAGCGTATGCAGATGACATAGTGTTGCTGGCAAGAAGCGAGGAGGCCTTAGAGGAGATGATGAAGAGGTTGAGAAGATACCTGGATAAGAACAGGTCAGAGCTGAATGCCGAAAAGTCCAAGGTTATGGTGTTCAGAAAAGGAGGGGGGGAGATAAGGGAGGGGAGTGGGAGTAGAAGGGAAAGGTGGTGCAGGAGGTGAAAGAGTTTGTGTACCTGGGCTTCTTGTTTCGGAGGAATCGGGGAGTGGGTAGTCACATTAAAGAGAAATTGTTTGACTCACTAGTGATGAGTGTGCTATTGTATGGAGTAGAGGTGTGGGGGTGGAAGGAAAGTAAAGAGGTAAATAGGAATTTCTTCGTTCTTTCCCTTTCGTCCTGGAATAACTATTTTCTTGTGCTACAGATTAATTAAGAATTATTATTTGCTTACGGAATACGGATTACAGTTTATTCAATACTACTTAAGTATGTTTAATAATCGTATCATTGTTCAAACATTACTTGTATGCAAGTTCATCATTTGAATAGTGAAAGGAAGAAAAAGCGTACTTTGCAGAAGCGAGACGCTGGGGTCTATCGATACAACTTTTTAAAGATAAAGACAATTTCCTCTATATTCTCACTTGCGTGGTGCAGTGTATGAGTAGCGGGTGTACATTTTTATGTAGCGGGCGTATAGTTTCATGTAGCGGGCGTAAAGTTTCATGTTGGCCCGGTGGCGGAGTGCACATGTGCGAACGTCACTGGGCTGGAAGCGGCTGGAAGTCGGATAAAAAATATATTCAAACAATTTTTAATTGTGTTATCGAAGAAAAATTGTTTCCAAAACTGAGGGAAATATTAGTAAACCTTGAAAAGCCTGGAAAATATGCCCTGATCAGATGGGCCAAGGTATCCCTGTCCGACTCTGAGTATCCCCCTCCGGGCAATTTCAGAGTGCCGAGAATAGCGTCCGGATTTCGAGAAGGCTGCGTGTCCAGTCTAGCCGCCTCAGCTCCCTTCTCGATGTTTCTGCAAAAGTTGGTCCAGCTCGCCTGCTTTGCCTCACGTATTGCACCTCTGTATTCGTCCCTCAACGTTGCGAATGACGTCCATAGTTCCTTCGTTTTGCCCGTACTGGCACGTGAGAACCTCTCTCTGGTTACCCTACAAAGCTCTCCGAGTTTCCTATTCCACCAGTGTGTCTCCCCAGCCTTTCGGACTCTTGTACGTCGTCAATTACTTTCATAAGTAGCTTTGATGGCTTCCGTGAAAGTTTTGCCTGCCATCTCCAGGGTGTCCACGTCTCGAATTGACCTGAGCACCTCTGAAAGTGCACATCTTAGTTCCGTGGAAAACTGATCCCAGTCCGTTCTTCTTGGATTTCTGACCCATTTGGGGCCAGCGGGTACAACGGCTTCCAACGTGAACTCTATTTGCGAGTGATCTGAGAGAGAGGGTTCGTCTGAAACCTTCCACTTCTTGATACTATCCCTAAAACTACTGGTGCAGAGAGTGATGTCAACGACTTCTTCCCTGACCGAATTAGGAAACGTCGGGTGTTCCCCGTATTAAGAATATATAAGTCAGTAGTGATTAGGTATTCTAGTAGGTTGACGTCCGTGCTACCCCACAAAGTATGGTGGGAATTAGCAACGCACCCCAACAGAAGAGGAATGCTTCTTACCTTGCAATATTCCAACAGTGTACATACCTCCACTGGTGGATTAGTATCGCTGTCATAAGGAAAATAAGCTGATCCTAGAACTAGCCTCCCTATCCCTTTGAGATCCAAGGCTATCACCATCAGGTCTCTCGAACATAGTTGAAGCAGCGGGACAGCGCTAACTCCCTTCGTCAGTATACATGCCCTTGGTTTGGCAGCCTTGGGGTCCCTGTAACAAAAAATACCAGCTCCCCCTAATCCCCTAATGGTATCTCGAACTAACCATGGTTTTTGGATTAGCGAGATACCTGTATGCCTCGTAGCCATGCCCCTCTGCACAACTGCACAGGCGCCTTTGCTGTGATGCAAGTTAATCTGGGTAATGGTTAGACCCGGAGCAGTCATTTAGGTCTGCTCCCGATCCTTCTGCTTCTCAACAGGCTTCTCCTGTCCCTGGCCGTCAACCCTGAAGTTGACCTGTCCAAAGTGATAGAAGGGCCTCTTGTTGAGGGCCGAAAGGGCCCTCGTTTGGGACTCAGGAATATACACGACTAGGAGATGCCTAGTGCCTCCTAATGTGTCCCCTTCCTGAGGCTTTTCGTGCCTCATAATTCGCCAGGACGCAGTTTACAGTGAGGGGTTGAATCCCTCCAACCGACGGAGCACCTCGGACGGGTCTTCCGGTTTGCCCGGGAACCAAGCCGTAGCTCTCACCATCTTTTGGAGCAACTCAACCCCACCCACCTTAAGGGACGCACCTTCCCACGACTCTGTCTCGATCACCGCTTTGAGTAGCCAAGCGCCCTCCAGGTAGCCTCCCTGAGGATCTCAAACTGCTCCGCCGTGAGCAATGAGTCCGGGTAGTTGGTGTCAGCCACCACCACCGTTAGGGGGTTGGTCCTCTGAGCGGCCGTCAGTCCAGCTCCCGACGACTATCTGTTCGTCGGCTGCTGGGCCGGCTTGTGCCTCTTCACAGGCCCAGCCACTCCCGGTGGGGTGCCCTCCGAGCCTCTACCTCTCTTCTGGGCCTCTGTGCTGGATGTCAGCCCCTTAGCTGCCGACGCTCCAGCTCCCGCATTTGCTTCAATAGCCTGCCGCGCTTTCCTCCTCAGTCTCCTTTTCTGGGAACCGTTGAGGCTGTTTTTCTTATTGGAGGGCCGATTGGCCTCACCCAGTACCATGGCCTCGTTCAGAGAGAACGTCGATCCCTCAGCTCCCAAGGGAGCTGTGGGCACAGCCGTAAACTGAACTTGGGTTGCCGGAGGGACATATAGAGGGGTAAGGGTTGAGTTGGGAGGGGCCTCGACCCAGGGATCCAGAAGGCCCGTGTTAGCTAGGTTCTTTCACCCTTCTATCATACTTTAATCACACATGCCAGGAGAGCCCGTTTCTAGGGATTCTTTTCCTCTCACCCAGGAGAGCCCGTTTCTAGGGATCCTTTCATTCATATCCACACGCATGCAGGCCGAGGTCCTTTTGACCCCTATGTCCCATATGCTTAAGCCTCCCCACCAACTACAAGGTGTTAGAGCCCCCAGGGGAGGTAGGAAAAGTGATAGAGGAATACACTTTTCCGCTTTTTCTTGAATGAGTTATTTAATTTAATTATTGTAACCAATAACAACAATGTTAACATTCATTATGAATCTCATATCATCTATAATATATACCTGTTTTGAGATTTCTACTGAAAGTCAATTGTTTTGCAAAACTGAAATTATTTAATCAATTGAAATTTGGTTAGAAATAACTGATAATCACAAAATTGTCCATTCATGATTATTTTTTCAAGATTTTTGGTGGCCGCATAAGAGGCTCTTAAAATTTTATAATATCAAAAATTATCACCGATTCTTATTTCCTGGAGTATTTTGGACAGGAGCATATATTTTAGTTTATGATAGTTCTATATTTTTGCGTTTATGTAATATTTTGAATAGGAGTTTCCTTTTTCCCATGTGAAATTGATGGGAAACTTTATGGTCTGTGTCGCACGGGTTAATATTAACCGATTTTCCTCAAATTTAAAAAAACGCTTTTTGCGCATCTCAATAAAACTAAGATGTGAGAGATAATGTAAATAGTAATGTAAATAGACGTCAGCTCTACCTGACATAGCATATTTACATATTATTGCGTCAAAATGGAAAAATAAGTGACGAAAAAAAAAATTTAATATAAGAACTAGATTATGTAATATTTTCAACTCGGGCAATGTTCTGAATTCTTTAAAAAGGTTACGTCAGTTCTACTAACACAATTTATTACGAAGTTACTGTTTCAATATACGATAACCACATTTATTTACACACATAATTTATGTTAGTTTTTCGTTTAGAGACTTCAAATTGAAGTTTTGGTGCTAACATTTTTGAAAAATATTGCAAAATAGTCCATATTAGTTAGATATATTTCATATGTTGAATCATGCATATCACCTGGAATATGCATATATGCTGTATGTTTCAAGTGAATTGAATAAATTATACCTGATTGCTACATTCATAATTTTTCAAATTATTTTTTTTGAGTACACACATTTTTTGAACATTCACGACTTCTGTATGCTAGCCTTAGACTTTGACTGGAGGCTCATTTTAGGGTCATTGGGCGCAGAATTTTTAATCTTTAATGTAACGCGTTTTAGTATTTATCCTGACCCCCCTCTCCGTCCCTAAAGGCGTTACTATTTTTCTAACCACTTGAATCTTCATGTTTCTAACAGCGTTCGCAATATGCCACGGACAGAGAAAATAAGATTCATGCAAGCTATGAAATTGTTACGTACTTTATACCGTGTCCTTTTTTAGTATACACAATCATTTGAAATAAACAAGATAACGGCTTGTATAAAACTGGCAAGCGTGGGGATTATTTCTTTTATCATCAGTTACACTCTTCACGGAAAACTTCAAGAAACTGTCTCCTCTATTCTAGGATGACGAGTGCCACTATTGTTACTCTACTCACGACCTTCGTAGTTATTTTTCACTCTATTGGTAAGACTCATCTGATAATTTAATAATTAATGTACAATTTCAAATTAATTTTGCAGCAGGTACAGAAACAAGAAATCGCGCGCGACATAGTTTTCTTCATTGTATAATAATCTTAGTACTAGCTTTCAGTTGTGCACGAAAATGGTAGCCTATAAAAATGCCCATACAACAAGCTTATCTTATCTAAAAATTTCGCAAGTTAAAACTATTTTACAGGTTTATATCTACAACTTTCCTCCTGTAATACTTTAAACCATATTTATTTCCCTTTCTATACTTCTTTAAATTTTAATTTGATTTCTACTTTCCGTTACTTGGTTTATGAGAATTTGCAAAGATTCATTCAAATCTGCAGACTTGTGTTTGTGATATTTTGTGTGTTTCTTTCTTCATTCCATCTAAGAATCCATTGTTTCCTTTATCTAAATTTGCCTTATTTATCCTGCTTCTGACTGCTGATGTATCATCTATGATTCCTTATTACCTGTAACATTAGGTGGTCCAAAAGAATTTTGTATTGAATGGTGTGGTGAGCCCACACTTGTAGTTATTTACTACAAGAAACTATCCAGCTAGAAACACTACCCAAATCGGGTCGTGTCACGCCTACCCTGAAAGGGAAATGGCTTAATGGTATACTACTACTACTACTACAACGTGTACAACGGCCTAAAATGTTATTTGGTTTTGTATTCACTTACTTTTTACTCATGGAAATGCCATAATTACCATATTACACACGAGGTTGATAAGCACTTACATTTTTCTTAGTTACGTTGGTAACTCGTTTTCTGTTGTCTTCCGCCACATGAATTTGATTTTTCTTTTCTGTCTTTGTGATAGTCTCATTCAAGTTTGACATAAGAGCTACAGAACGCTCAGTGACATCATTGACAACCTAGTAAGCGTCGATCTCTCTTTACCGCTGCTGAAATCTTTTACATGTGGTCCAATGTTTGGGTTATTATAAAATGAAGCTAACGAGACTAATTCTGGACCAAGATACCATAAGTGATTTTAAATTTCATTATAGCTATGTCTGAGACGACTTTATTCACACTTGCATGTTCCTTCAGTAGTAGGCACCAAGAATTTTGAAGCAGTACTTCTTTCCAACTGAATCACCTAACACTAGCAGACAAATCTCTATCATCTCTTTATAGTCGCCGAAATATCATGAAAATAGAAATATTTTGACCATTAGATGTTTCAAACAATGATGTGAAAACACCACCTACTATAAGTTCGTGGATGCGATGACGGCATGCAAAGTACAGGAAATTCCTGCCAATCAATTTTTGCAGAATATAGCATGCACCATTACTTAATCCCGTGTTAGTAGCGATAGTATCAGAACACATTCCAATTATGTCGTTGATAATTTTCCACATAAACAAAAGAATAAAAACTGCATCTGCAATACATCTACCTGTCCCAGAAGTTAGTTTTGGAATTTCTAGAATTTTTTCTGTTTCGTAACCAGTGACAACAACAAGAAGTCTCTCAAATCGTAATTTATTGTTTTCTTTATTTGTGCTGTCTCTCATTTGCTTGCCATCCCAATGAACTTGAAGAGGAAGTTTCTCGGCTTCTGAAAATTCTTGTTGAATCTCGTTTGTTATTTTCTTACAAAGGGTTGAACGATATCGACGCATTGTTGAAAGACATAATTTTCCTTCATTTACATTTTCATCATTCGCTCGAGATATAGATGCAGCTAGCATAGTAAAGTTTCTATCAGATGAGTTTATTCTGTCCAAAGTAGATGATACATCTGGATAATTTATTATGTTCCGTAAATTGCGTAATCTGTAATTAATGTGTCAGTCGAAGAGGAATAGAGTTCATGCGAATTACTTGCTTCTTCCTTTCTTGCACATTCTCGTTGGTTTCTCTTCTATCATATATTTTCTCTTGTGCAAACACTCATTACGTCACTGAATTTCCTGACAAACATTATCTATCATCATAACTCTCGTTTCACTTTGATCTTTTGAAAAAGCTTCACATTCTTCAAATTTTGTTAATATTTCAGCATCTTAATGCGCTATATCAAACAACATTTGCATACTCCCAACAAAATCTTTCTTATTTTTCTCAAAAGTAGATGATTTCGTAACTTCGCTTTTGAGTAGAGATTCATGGTCTTGAAATGAAGATTTTATCTTTTTGACTACTGCAGGTCCAAATTTGGTTGAAATGCAAACTTCATTCCATGCATTGATTACTGTTTCTGAGACAATATTTGCAATTTGCGAAATTGGAGAGGAGGAGACATTAGAATTATTCTCTAAAAAAAATCAGTTATTTAAAGAGCTTTAATTTTTTTTTGTATTACCTTGACTTCTCTAATACGATTTGACACTACTTCCTAGATAAATACTCATAAATAAGCATACTAATCAATTGAACCTCTAATTTTTACACTATATTTAATGTTAAAAGAAACTATTTAGGCCACTGTTCCATTTGATTTGAGAGGAATATTTCTTCAAGGTCGTTGCGCGACTCCCTATTGTAACATATATAAGAGAAAAACTCGTATTTAGAGTCAACTGTCCTTTGAGATATTAAATTGAATTAAAATTTAAATAATAATTATATATATAAATAATTTTAATTAAATTGAAGTAGCAAAGTTTCGGACTCCGTGCAGTACCTTATCAAATTTGTTAAGTAATTTTATGATACAAATTTTAAAAAAAAATGTCTATAAATGTCTATAAATACATAAAGCTGTTAGCATACAAAACTCGATATGAAGTAAAACCATAAATAATTAACCAAAAATATACTTTTTAAGCGTAGTGAGTCGTGACTAGTAAAATAATAAATAACAAAAAATAATCGTTTTAAACAAATGTTTACCTGAACATTAGATGAGATGACGAATAAAAGTGATGCGGAATTCTGTTTGTATATAAAATACAGAAAATAAAATGTATAGTATTGGCTGACTCATCAACAATGTGGATCATTATGTACCTCCCCAGATGAAAAATGACATTAGCAGCTTTGTCTTGCATCATAATTTTATCGTATTTTAGAATTAAGGTAACTGTCTGAATAAGAAAGAAGAATGACAATAAACTATATAATTTTCTGATTGATCAATAAAGTTTTGTATTGAGCTCAGGTTTAGAAATTGAATGAAATTTAAGTTGAAGGAAAATATTATCTTACCAAAAATAATGGACGGGACATTGTTTTAAGTTCAGATATTCCCATAAGTAATACATTTAGTGCAACTTTTACTTTATTACTTTACTTTATTACTATTTTTACTTATTAGAAATAAAGTAAAAAGTTTCGCGATCAACTAAATTTGATAGTGCAACATTACTAGAAGATTATCCAATAGCGAGCAATGAACAAACAAATTTTTTAATAAAAAAATAATTTGTTAAAAGTTAATTTTCGCGATTTTCATTATTTTCATATTATTTTTCCTCATCTTGTAAGTAATTCATCGCAGAACATCAATATGATGGAAAAATTTCGTACTTAAATAATATTTAACAATAATGTAAACAAATTTCATTAAAAAATGTGCACTTTGGGTGTGTTTTGAAGAAAAACACCGTTTTTTTTGTCTGTACTTATAATTAGCTAACTCGAGGCAGTTTTAATACAAGAGACAACTGAACAATAATATTTATAATTGTTATAAACAAATTTTATTGTCAACGGCAATACCACGCTGAAAAAACCAGTTCTCGTCCGATCACTGAAGTTAAGCAGCGTTGGGACCTAGAAACACTACCCGAACCGGGTAGTATCACGCCTGCCCTGAAAGGGAAATGGCTTAATGGTATACTTACTTACTTACTTATAACAAATAAAAAAAGGCCAGGAAAAAGTATTTTTTCATTATCAAATGAGTAAAAAGTTCCCCACTGGTCACAATTTGCCAGGGCAACGATACTAAAAGTTAATTCAATAATGAAAATTAAACGAAAAAATTCTGAAGCAAGTTCTTCTTTAATTGCCAAAATATGACTCCAGGCTTCCATTTTACGTCTGAAGCATGTCTTGAGCTTCAGGATCTAGGAGAATTACTTTCTTTTTCCATTTTTGCCTCTGATTTACAATTTTTGGGTCGGTTGAAATCAGCAATTTCCGTCCAAGATCTTTATTAGTAGCCTCTCTGCTGCATTTTCGAGTGTGAAACTCTCGTAGATGTCTGAAATTTTTTTGTTCGCCTCTTGAGCTTCTTCCGTCGATTTACCAATGGGGAGGATAGCAGATTCAATAATTTTGGCTCCATGTATGAGAATCTTGTGTGCTGTTACTGGCATGTACTACCAATTATAAAGATTGACGTACATTTGCGCAGTTTCTTGGCAATAATTTCCGAACTTGTAAGTGTCAATTACCTCTCCTGAAGCCATTGCTGGCAAAACTATGCCGAATCTACGGATCAGCGCCCTGTCGACATTTGTGATTTCGGAAGTCAAATCAGGATCTCTGATTCCCGAGTCATGTTTTACAACATCTATAATAATCCCCATCTTATCACGGAATTCTTTTTGGACTCTGTTTTGCAGTTTTCATTCTCGCTTTCTCTTCGTCAGTTTTTGCTTGCCACTTGCAGAATCCTAACCGATAGCTTATGTGCAGTATCAATTCCAGCAAACGAATCCACGCGTGCAATGTAGAGAGCCCGTATCTGAAATATTGTACCTTCTCTGTTTTATCTACAAGTTTACGTAAGTCGTTCATCTGCGATGGTTTCGCATCACAAATGTAACATGTGGCAGCAGACGGAGTTCCAGAAAGAGCCTGACACACCTTTCCATCGACCATAGTCAACGAAAAATCATGAAAGACAGTTATAGTACAACGACTATTCGGTACTTTTATTTTTGTAGGTTTGAGTTTTCTGATTTTGTCTTCCATCAACTCTACTTCTGTCGTCGTTCGTTCCTTAGTTTCTCGTGCATGTTCAAATATGATCAGCCTACATAATCCTGTTCTTTTTCCTGATCCAGGATTCTCGTTTTTCCAAATTGTCAAGGGGTTTGCACATTCCGAACAATTCTTATCATGCTTGTGGGAACAAGTTTGAATTCTTCGTAATGGCACCATTGACATCATAAAGATTCCTGCATCTGATTTTTCTGCTCTACAGAACTTTTAATTATATTCGCTCTGGTCAGATGAGTCACGACAACCATATTTATATTGACACTTCATCACGACATTTTTCCCTTCAACTATATCTGGTGGCAAAATATTTGGAATTTCCAACATACGCTTCCCTGTATGATCGCACAAATCTTGCAATTCAATCTTCACCTCAGACTCTGTAACTGTTATGCTTTTTTCGGGAGGGAGACACTCTCTCTCTTGGCTTCCTCAAGAATTTTATAAAGAGGGAAAATGTCAGCATTATGCGCTTTAGCTTGTAGTCTAATAGTTTCATATTGATGTTTCGTCAATTTTGTGTCTTCAGCCAGAGAAATAGCTTCTTCTAAAGTAAATGGCTCCATTTGTCCTTGAAATTCTTCATGTTCTCCATGTTCTTTATCTTCAAATCTTGATATCATACTTCTTATCTCCTTAGCCAAGTTCCTCTTCTAAGAAGAGCACAAATTATTCAAAAAAGCATTTTAAATTTCAATTCGAGAATATGAGTCAACAAGAGAGAGTGTTTTCCTTCTCTTAGTCGATTTGGAACTGATTTCAAAATCTTCTGGAGATCTTCTGCCTACTTTTGTGGGATCCAATGATATGATGAAATCAGATGATAACCATGCACTGATCAGTTTAGAACATTTATCTGCATTATAGAACGCACTCTTCCATCTTTTTTCAAAAGACGGAATGAAGTGCCGCAACAAGATTCCTCGTGTCAAATTGACTTGCTCATTATCTATCAAGTTAGCCGTGCGAAGGTAATCTAACAGAATTCTTACGTCTTTACTAGTACTTGCGATTAGCAGATCACTTAGAATGTTATACGCCACTCTAATAGAATTCTTTTCTAGATTATATATATACATACACGGAAAGAATGGAAAATACTGGAAACTAAATGGCTCAGAACATATGAGAATGAAAAATAATCAGATAAACAAAAGCATGTGTTATTTTCTTTGCCTAACTTCAGATCAATGAGACTTTCATTTGTTACGCCACAAAACTAACAAATAAAGATCGGCCTAAACAATTCTCTCCGGAATTTTCGTAGCTTTTTTCTAAAAAAAAATATCTAAATCGGTCCACAGATTCAGCAGGAATCGTATTTTAAACCAAGAAATGTACTTTTTCCCCACTGTGAAACGGTTCAATAAATTATCATGTCACGTAAAAAATATTAAAAATTACTGCCTCAAATAACTTTATACATTTTTATTGTATTTTTACAGAATTTAGTTCACAATCTAGTAGAAGCGAAGGACGTTCTACTCAGTCTGTTGTTCCTTTGTCTCATCCACCTATAGAAAACTTACCAGGACTGAAGATTCCTCACGGTGAGCATATACCGTTTGATGATCAACTCATTGGAAAATGCGAAGGCCGCATTATTCTTCCATACACGTACCAAGAGAAATTTGCGATACTAAAGCCAAAGAAAAAGCGACGCACTGGGGAAACAGTGCTCGTGCCTGTGCAAATTGATGACTCAGATTGGCTAATATTGATAGGTCAATATTCTACTGCAGCAGATGTAGGTCCACTATAAAAACAATAGTTTTTTCTTTCGTTACAAAATTTTTCTTCCCTTGTTTTTGAATAGGATAACTTCAAGCTATTCTTTTAAATTTGAAAAAATGACTAGGGGATTTCACCCGAAATGAGCCCTAAAATAATACTTTTTTACAGATCGACTGGATACTTCCTAGTGCTGCACGAACCGTAAGTGAGTGGCATATCCTTATACATCGGGCTCAACAGGTTTCTAATTATTACCCTAATCATCAGGCTTATCAGTATGCTTATTATGCTGCCCAGCAGGCCGTTGAACATGAGCGGCGTGATTGGAATCAGCCCACACTGTATAATCGGCCTGATATATATGACCTTCAAAAGATTCTCCGCAATTATATTCCCCCCAGACAAGCGCAATATATTTCATCAAGTGCTCGAGCCGAAGACCTCAACCTTGACCTGGCTAGACTTGATCTTAATACCGAACCCCAGGCTAGTTCTAGTTCTGGTTTTCACACTAGTGCTAGTGAATATCAAAACACACCAAGGCCTTTGACCAATAGTCAAATACAAGCTATGCTACAATTTGCCAAAAGATCCCGGAAAAAACACAAATAATATTGAACGATAGTATATATTTGATAATGATACGTCGTTTGGCGAGTATGTTGAATTCATCTTCTTTGAAGAAGCTGCCTTCAGAACTGAAATTTTCTTTATTCCAACTGTTTTTCCAAGGTCTCGTCGTTCTAGGCAGTAAACCCGGTACTCCAGGTATTAAAAATGTATCTTCCCCTGGGAAGTTGTGTCCAGAACTGAAGTAGAGGACACCTTAGAAGGGTGAAGGAAGATGTATTTTCAACACCTATACTACCAGGTTTACTTCTTAGAATGACGAGACCTTCGAGAACCCACGAGAAATCACAACTTCCTCGAGGAAAATGTATTTTGAACACCTGAACAATTACATACACGACTTCTTCAAGGAATATGTATTTCCTAGACTACCGTGTTCACTTCTTAGAATGACGAGACCTTGAAAAACCGATCAGGTTGTCTGAAATTTCAGTTATCAACACAAATTCTTTGAGGAAGATGTATTTTGAACATCTGGACTATTATTAACGTCATCAATCACTTTCTCATTATTTTAATAATTGCCAATCTGTTTTGCATACCGATGCTAGTACTCCCTGAAGTTGTGCTCCCTAATTTGTATTGATCCTATAAAGCGAATCATATTAAGTTGAAATCGTAGATCGTAAAAGTGTATCCATCGTAAACATTTATAAAATAAAAATGAATAAAATATAATCTGAAATATATATTCTTTTCACTAGATACTGAATTCAATGGTTGGGTTACTCCTTCTTATGTGAGCTTGGTAGTATAGTTGTCCTCACTACTTTGATTTTTGATGCAACAACAGCCGATGGTAAATAACCATTTCAGGGTAGATGTACTTACTACTTGAAATATTAAGACTGACTATTAAGCTAGAAATTCTTACAATAAAAATAGTATTTCTGACTACTTTAAGTAGGTCTTCTTAAACTGAAAGAGTTTTTCATAGACTCAATAATAAAAATAAAATTGAAATAACTATAATAATCTAAGACTTCATTCATTTATTCACTTGAATGATCAACTTTGTACCTTTAATAAAAATGAGTGCATTTTAAAAAAGGTCGTGCAAAATGAAAGAAATTATTAATTTATTCATTAGTTTATAAAAATCTATCCAATCACTTTGAATGTCTCTTGATACTACGTGATATAATCATTTCTTTATTTTGTTAACCCTTGGTTCGGACAAGAAGTTGCGCTAATACTAGGATATCAGCAGTAACAAAATAATAAAATAATGAAATGAGCTCTACAAAATTCGTAGTAAAGTGGAAATAACTATGGTTAAATAAACAATTTTACCCTGAAATATTTTTGTCTTAAGTTCGCCTTCAATTCTCTTCCAATTGAACACTCAGACTGTAAAGGACTGTAAAGGAGCCATTACCTGAGTACAAGTTAATACTCGATGTCGAGCGCAAGTGAAGCAACGACTCAGCACCCCTTTTACCGCAGAACGACCCGATAAGGTCCAGTATCTGCTCCGAAGATATAAGAGTGTCAGTTGAGGGCCACCATGCATCATGAATTAATGTCCATTACGAATGATAAGAACTGAAATTGGAGAGTCATTGGGAAGGATGTACGGACAACGGTCATCGCAGTCAAGGACGGCATGCAATAAACAACTTTCAAGTCTCAACAAGCCCTCCTTATCCAAAAAAGGTAAATGTTTTAACAACGGACTACCTGTTGCCACGGAATGACCCTTCTGAACCCTACGAATGTCCTCGAAAAAATAATCTCGTTGTATATTTCCAATCAAATGCCGTAGAGCCAAGTCAAGCATGGCAGACGTAAGATGACAAGGTGGCCTGTCCATAACCTTTTCGCATAGTTGTTCTACGAATTGCAGACAAAGGGCAGTAACCCTCAGCAGTTTCGTCAACGATGAGAACTTCGTAAGATGCCGCCAAGGCGGTTCTTGTCCAAGTAGGGCAGAGTGTACTACTCTTCTGTACGCTCTTCTTGATTGACCGAATAGTCAATATTCACCCTAATGTTGGGCCAATAGTCCGATGGTTGGGCCAACCAAGATGGCTGCTGCCACTAAATTCGATGATCTTTCAATTGCGCAGGTGTTATTCCTCTTGAACTGCAGTCGGCTGGGTTGTCCACTCCTGGAACATGTCGCCATCTAGCCTCTGATAGAGTAGTCTAAATCTCAGATACTAGGTAGGAACTGTATGTCATCCAGCGCAGGGAATGACCTTGAATCCAATCGAGAGTGTTAGCCGAATCAGACCATAAATGACAACCTACTGAACGAGACAACCGCAGAACCGATCTGACGTAAGCAATTGTATGTCAGAAGTGTGGCAAGAGTTTCCTGATTGGGTCCGAAGACCAACCAACTCATCGCGGGATGGTCAGTGATTAGAGTTTCGGCAGTTGTTCGCGGAACTTCATCCAGGTCCTGACATAGTCGTCAGTCAGAGATTGATCTCAATTCAGTTGAAGAACCCATATACTCTGCATAACAATTTTGGCCCGGACTGTAACTGGAACTAACCATCCGATCGGATCGAAGATACAAGCAATCTCAGAGAAAACAGCCAACATCTGAAAACGAAAGCAATCAGAAGTTGGTTGCCACAAGATCCACAATGCTCTGAAAGTGGGATCCTGATAGAAGGAAAAAGAAGTTGAGGTTTCTCGGAATTTTAGTGGAATTCCTTCGACACCTGAAAGAACGCCATTGATGTAAATCTCTTCCCTTAAGAGATCAGTAACAAGAAGGTATGCGTCACCCTCATCCTCAGCAAGTTGATCGAGAGTTCGTATCACCAGGTAGGGCGATGAAGTGAAACCGAAAGTGACGGCCTTCAGGCAGTATGTACACGGAGAGAAAACTCCGGGGTTTCGCGCAAGAGTACCGGTGATTCCGAAATAAAAGAAGCCTGAGCCCCTTGGTTTAGTAGAACTCTGGTATGATGGCGCCCTTAATCAGATCCTTCGGTATTTACAAGAGACGTGGCTAGGAGCACTGCCCCGTTTAGTCATATGGTTGGCTGTGACAAGTGAGAAGTGATTTCAGCTGCAGAGTTGTTAGTAGAATTAGGAAAGACCTTACTATTTGGATTGAGAGTAGAAGCAGGGTATTAAGTGGAAGGACCAGAAGAAGCTAGAGAGTTGTCAATGGGTTTGGCCTTGAAGTTTGATTCGTTAGAGGGGGAGTGCAACTTGGTATGATGGAAACGATTACATATTTGGCACCGCTTATCAGAACCACAGAATTTTATGTAATGCTTAACCAGACAGTTAAAACATAACCCATTTTGTCTAACCATATCTCAAGGCAGCGTTATAAGCATGTGTTAATTCACCTTTTTTAGCAATATTTTTGTTGTTGTTGCCTGTTCGTGCCTTGGACTTGCTATTGAAAGCAACTTCTGAATTCTCAACAGCTTCCAAGGTGGTCACCTTGCCCGCCAAAAAAGTATTCAAAGTGTCTTACCTCGGCTGTGTAGTCGACGCTCACAAACTATCCTCCCATGATTTGCGAGTTGTTGAGACCAATCGCTGAACGAGCATGTAAACGAGAAGATCATCCCACTTTTCTGCTGGACATTTCAAGGAAACCAATGCCCCCATTGCCTCGATGAAATCGTTCAACAAAGAATGGAGCTTTGTTGCATTCTCTTTTGATATGACAGGTAAATTAAATAGTTTTGCTAATTAAATATCTATAAGGATTCTATTAATGTTGTATCCAGACAATGATGTCTTCCATGCTCTCTCGAAATTATCCGCTGTTGTTGAGATGTTAGAGATGAATTGCGCTGGGTCTCCTGTCAAACTGACCTTTAGATAGTGCAATTTTTGCAAATGCAAAACATCACCCGCCATGGAAGTAAAAAGGTCTCCAAAAGTAATTCTAAACGCGGAAAAATAGGCCCATTACTGAAGGTTGCCAAATCTTGATAATTCGAACCGGTTTCACTTTTCGCATCAGATTCAAAGGCTAACGAATGAAAATGATCGCAGTAATCATTTAGATATGTTTTCGTGGCCAAATATTTTTGTCCTGCTTGTGAAAATATCTCATTATTTAAAATACTCACTCTTCTCATTTTCGATTCTCTCTATCATCATCATGTTTTTATTAAGATCGATTTTTTCCACGTGTTTTCTGAAGCTTCTAATCGCAACTTTACTGTGTTTCGATTTATTTCCTCAACACCGAGGTTCTTCAAATTTGTAATAGTATTACAAATGCTAATGTGGTGCTCTTGCTGTTGAACATAATATTACGAAAATGACAGAATTTTAAGAAAAAAGGAAGATGAATTTAAATCAAAATTAGTCGCGATGATAACATCAATTACGTGAACATCGAGAAGATGCAAGAAGAAATCGATAAATTTATATAGGCATTCAACACGTAGCGTACTCACCATTTAACGCGCCCGTGTGTATGAGAGACTCGGCTACAGATGGCTTCTGTCTGTTCTGTCTACTCCTCGTTCCATCACTCGCGTTCACGCCGTGCTAACGCTTACCTCTCTCTCTCTTGTTTGTCACCACACCGTCGGATTCCCTTGTGTCCAGTGCCCTTGTCTGAGTCTACCTGCTGTTACGGCGAGCGAAGCGTGATCAGCGTGGGTACAAACTTTAACTCTCTGATCAAGCGATGCGTTTATCATTTGCCAAGATTCGCGCGTACCGGTGAAGGAAAAAGAAACAAGTACAATTTACCAAGTAAATAAGATTTATTATACCTTGCTCGAAAGATCAAGATATATGAGAAACCTTTAGTACATCCACAACACTAACTTGGCACTAATATCCCTCAATTACGGAAACATTACAAAAAAAGAGATACGAGCGCGACAAAGGGTTGATGACTCGGTCTGTGGTAGATCGGTACTGTGTTCCCCTTTCCATACTCCTAGCTTCTCAATCCACCAGGCGGCAGTGGTGCTAATGGACCGCGACTTTTTCAACTGCGCAGGCGTCGCGCAAGGGTGCAGTAAAGAAGAATACTAAGGTTCTCTTCGTCACTCCTTCTTTACGCGACGCCTGCGCAGTTGAAAAAGTCGCGGTTTTGGTTTTTTTCGGAAAGCTACTCTAGATATTCCCAATGAGGGGGCATAGTCTAACATTATTGTGTGTGATGTCTGTCTCTTCGATGACTTTGCGCGTTTGTAACGCTCTGAGGGGTAACGCTGGGTGTTGATGTATGTCCTACATGGCCATAAGCATCAGTAGTAGAATGAGAACTAGTTGTTGATGTATGTTCATGGGTACCCGTATTCACTTGAGAAAAGTAATTGGTTAAATCGTGGCTGCGAGGGTCGTCCCAGGTATCTACTGCGTTCATGTAAACTTGCCCGTAAGGAATGTTCTCTGAAGACCCAGCAGGAGAGCTATGAGTAGACCCTCGATGAGGGCTCTCAGAAGACCCCGAATAAGGGCTCGATGGAGACACATAAGGAGAACCAATAGCGGACGCATAATGAGAGCCCTGAGAAGATCCAAAAGAAGAGCCATGAGCAGACCAATAATGGACACAATAGGGCCCACATTGACAGATTCCTGAAGACGAACCAGAAGACGTAGATTGAGAGTGTTGAGAAGACCCAGGAGAAGACCCATAATAATGACTGCGTACAGCCTCATCTCGAAGAGCGTTGTAATGACTGGTATATATATTGTTCAGTTCTTCAGCATGTAGACGCTCCTTGTCAGCGATCCATTCTTTATGAAATTTAGCGGCCGCAGCAATCTCTTTAGCAATTGCCTTGTAGTGAGCTACCGTGTTGAAAGCACTTGGAAATGCCCAGCGTTCCTGTAGAAAAAAAAAAAGTATTATTTTAGGGCTCATTCCAGGTATTAGAATGAAACACAGAAGAAACAGTCTCGAATTCATCTAAAATGAGACCATTGATTGGATCCCAGCAGTGAGAATAAAATACTAGTTTATCTTAACTAGTTACTTTCTGGTAACTATAGTGGTTACGAAGTTACTTCTAGAAATAAGTAACGAATTGGTAACTAGTTACATTTTTTGTATTAAGTGTAATTAGAAAAATTGTTACTTTTTCAGTTACTTTCGAAATGTAGGTCACCCGATATAAAAAAATTATTAAAGAAATACATTCAAAGTATTCAAAGAATTGATGCAGAAAATATAGAAACTAAAAACAAGCAAATGATTTATTCATTCATTAACTTAACTCAGGATTTTAAATTATTTTAAGGCATTTCACAGAATTACACAGATTTCAAGGAATTTTACAAGATTCTAAAAGAATTCAAAGATTTCAAATAAATCAACAGATATCCTCACAGCAATTAAATATCACAGGATATCCCATTTCATCTCGGATATTTTAATATCTCAGGCCCGAGTAGCACGAAAGTTTCCCTGAATATTCCTGAAACATTCCAAAGGAAGGTTCGGAGAATTCCGAAAAATATTCCAGAAAGGTTTCCAAGAGTATTTAAATGTCTGCGTATCCAGGAAGGTTGCCAAGGAAGGTTGTGGAAATTTTCATGAAAAAATTTCACATCATATAAATTTAATTAATTCAATTAATTAAATTCCTCACGAACGTTCCCTGAATCTTCCTTGGGAACCTTCCTGGATACGCGGACATTTACTGACTTCTGGGAACCTTCCTGGAACATTAAAAAAAAAAAAATTTCAATTAAAATCTTTTTTTCCCATGTTTTAAAATCCTTTTCAATGTTTCCTGTCATGTTATGTGAATTCTCGTCATTTTAAGAAAAAGTCACGTGATAATAAAGAGGGGGTTGGGGTCTAGCAATAAAATCACGGTCAATAAAGTTAGGGGGTGGGGGTCAAAATTAGTGATAAACCGATCAAATACCTTTCCCTTTCTTTAATTGCTTTACCCTCACTATCCATTGATTTCTCTTCGTATTTAGAAGCTCTATTACCTGCTCTTATTCTCATTTTCTCCCTATCTGCTTCTTTCAACACGATGTACCATGGCGTGCATCTGTGCAATTCCAGAGGTCCATCTTATTTCCTTCTCATGCAACCTTTCTACCTCCTCATATTCTTTCCACCCCCAAATCTCCACCTGATACATTAGTAAACTTAATACCAACGCCTCAAACATTCTCATTCTTCCATTAAAATCATTTTTAAGTAATTGATTCCCTATACCCTAAACCTTTTTCATTGCTTTATACACTCTTTTTACTGTTTCCTCAACGTGATCCTTGATGTTACAATTTTTCTTTAGCAGAAAGCCCAGATACGTAAATTCCTTCACTTCTTTAATCCTTTTCCCTATCCATTGCCATTCTTTTTTTCTTTTACTTGTACCAAACACTAATACATTAGACTTGTCCACATTCAAAATTACTTTATTTTCGTCGAAGTATTTTTCTATTCTTTCCATCATATTTCCCAACACTTCTTCCTATCTAGCTACCAATACAATATCAGCTGCGTATGCCAACGACCAAAATCTTTCTCGTTCTAGCCCTAATCCTCCCTATAATCCTTTTTTTAATACCTCCTCCATGTATGGTATAAACACCGCAAACAGCAATGGGCTCATCTGGGGGATGGGGTCAACTTTGCACGTAGCAACTTTGCACGTGCCCAACTGTGCACGTCGATGGCCAGACGGACAACTGTGCACGTCGTTGGTCAGATGGACAACTGTGCACGCCGAAATTTCGACGTGTACAGATGGGCTCCTGTGGGCTTGGACGTGCACAGATGTCACTTTCCTAACTGTGCACGTGCACAGATGTCACTTGTCCAACTGTACACGTGCACAGATGTCCCTTGTCCAACTGTGCACGTGCCCAGATGTCCCTTGTCCAACTGTGCACGTGCACAGATGGAACTTGCCTAACTGTGCACGTGCACAGATGTCACTTGCCCAACTGTGCACGTTTATGTTCGTACATAAGGGTTAATACGAGGGTGGTCTTTTATATCTACGTATAATTATACGCCCTCACCTACGACTCGTTACAAAAATATTGCGCTCGTTTCAAAAAGGCTGTCAGTCCGCATTAGTCACGGAATGTACTATCTAATACTTGTATCTTATTAAGCTTCTTTGAGTCTCCCAGTGGGTCTAACTACTAACTACCGTGCCTACTCCGTAGGTCTTTATTTTTTTCAAGTTACTTATCTGTCTTTGATTTCATAAAATCGTTTATTCATTTGATGTATTTTCTTATGATGTAACAAAAAGTGAAGTTGAAAACAAATTTTCAATAACTTTTATCAAAGTTTTACTGTTGTTTATGTGATGATGTACGGGGCTCATATCATGAGCACTCTGCTTCCTCGTCGAATAGATAATTTGCTTCCTTAAAGAAGAAGGATTAATTATTTTAATAAAATTGTAAATCTCAATTTTTCCAATATTATAACTGGTTAAAATTTTCTTAATCCTTAAACAAATATATTAATATTATAGAACAATGGAAAATTTTCGAGTCAAGGAATATTCTGTTTGCAAGCAATTAACTGTGAATTATGATAATGAGTAAAAGTTTGAACTATAAAAAACAATTTTTCAAGTAGTAAAAACCCCTAGCCATACGAGAATCACCCTTGACCCGATTGAAAGCGCAAAACTCCTGTCCAAAACTTCACCTGAACAACTTCAACCTATCCTCACTTTCCCTATTTCACCCATCTTACGGTCGTGAGACGTAGCCATAGGTGTGATTTACCGCGGTTCTACTGAGAGCCGGCATCATTTTCATAGATGACTTTTGCTTTCTGCGGAAACCTGCGGTGTTTGTTTAATGCATGAAAATGATACTGGCTCCCAGTAGAACCGCGGTATCTCAAACCTATGGCTACGTCTCCAAGAAACAAAGAAAAAGTTAAATTTTGACACAGTAACTATAAATATAACTAGTTCCTTTCAAAAAGTAACTTACACATCACTGGATCCCAGGGTTTTTTTTTACATTGAAAACAATAGCATGAAGTTATCCTATTTAAAACCTGAACATGCAAAAAATAAGTCTATAAAATAGAGAACTTTAGTTTTAGCGGTGTACTTACCTTGCTTTCAATGGCATATTCACAGACATAGTCGAGCCATTCTTGGTATTCAACGGGTTCAGGCTTATATACTATATCATACGGAGCCCTATCCCTAGTTCTTGGCACCAGTACATGAAATTTTGATTCGATAATGTATGGCCAAACAACATGTTGATCATCATATGTTGCAAGGAGTCTACCCTTGTGCTTTATTACTGGACCACGTTTATAAATGATTCCAGGTATCTCGTTTATAGTATACATAGCATTATCAAAAATAGAATGAAAAGCTCCGGGTACCATAGGCGATTGTGAACTCAATTCTGTAAAAATATAATAGAAATGAATAATGTAGACAGTACATAAGTTACGTCAAATCTTTCGGGTGGTAGAGTAGGTCACCGATTTAAAAAAAATAGCATCAATGGTACTGTAGTACGTGACTAAGTGGTGAAATCCATTTCTTACGTAAGATATTTTCAAGTCTGCGAATCACCAAAAAAAAAAGTTAAATAGATTGTATTGTAAACAGCTGTCTGCAAGTGCAATCTAGTGCTTACTGTATTATATTTTTGTGTATGCCAAGTTTGACATATTGGACATAGCCTGTTCTTTTACACCACTATCCACGGACTGGCTGGCAGCCAAATGCATGATGGGGGATCTGCAGCTCAAGATGGGATCCGAACCACCAAAACCTCGATGAAAATACATAGAATTTGCAGAGGTACCGGTTCATGAATTAAACCCCGGACCTCTCACGTGAAGTCCGAACGCCTAATTGCCTGAGCCACCAAGGCTCAAAAAGTTATTATTTTTGTATTGAACTTGTTCTCGGGTGAACCCGGTTTTTTATCATCAGCCACCGACTAAGTCAAATTCCTGATGATATGAGGATGTTATTAATTCATTTAATACGATGTTTGAAATCTTCTACGACGATGTTGCAATAGGTACAAAATTGGGAGCATTTTTTAGTCTGGAGTTAGTCTTTTACAGCTGTTGTCCTTATATAGCGCCCGCTGAGCCATTACGTGACAACCATCAATAATATTGGATGCCTCACTATTCACTTCATGTTGATCTAACGTTTTGGGGTGCTTGCCGTGGATGGCTTTTTGTCTTGGAATGCGCGAATTGACATGCAAGCTCTTCTGCATATGCATGATCTAACACGTGGCGATATCAAGGACTGTGAGCTCTTCTCCTTCCCTGATGTTACTGCCTGAATGTCGCTCTGCGGCACGCTCAGGTATGTATAGGTCTTTTCAGTGTCAAAATGTCTGATAAAGCTTATATCCACAAACTCAGGGTCATCGGGAACGCCAATAATAATCTATCCTTTCTTCAGATGAATCTTGGTACACATGTCCAATCCAAAGCCAACACCAATCTCTCCTGTACACTTTTTGACAATATTTAAAGCAAGTTGAAGTTTGTTTACACCAGAAGCCTAAATCTTTAGGTCGTCCATATAAAATACATTAGTGACTTTATGCTCGTGATGATTATTATCGCCACAGAGGTACGCAGGATAATTGCATAGTGCGAGAGATTGTGGCAGAAATGTGATGCAAAAGATCAGAGGGCTCATGGTGGCACCCTGAAAAAAGTCCTTCTGAAAGATGACGCTGTTCGTTGCCACACGTTGATTTCTAGATGAGATAGTAAATCTCGTTTTCCAAAGGAGCATCAATCTTTCTATGCATCGCACTATGTGTGGATGAACCTTGAAGCTTTTTAACAGAGAAATGATAAGTCTATGGGAGGTTGAATCAAAGACTTCCGGTTGTCAATCCAGGACATCGGAAGGCCGCGCTGGTTAGCTGCTGCATCTTTGCAAACGCACCTGTCAATTAGCAGGATCTTTCGGCAGCCTGTTCCACCTTTTTTTGGAGACACGTTGTTCATACATCTCCCTTCACAGAGGCTCAATTCTTCAAAAAATCCTGTGGTTTGGTACAACTGCAAAGATCTTATAGAGCGCGATCAAAGAAGTTATTGAATATGTGGTGAAGATGCGGGCCAGATGTTGGTGCGTAGATGTAAACTTCTTCCACCAGAAGTTCTTGATACCATTTATTCCTACAGCGGAAAAGTTCATCGTGCCCGTCAGTTTTTTTTTCTTTTAGGCGTTTTCCTTGCATTCCAGTGTTTTCGGTATTTTGTAAACCGCTCTTTAAAAAGTATCTATCTCGCCGGACTTGGGTGAATTTTGGACAGAATCAGGGAGATCGCTGAAAAGGCGCGATGGGTCAGCGAGAAATTGTTGATTCTACCTGATCCATCCCTTCCTTTTCTAAATTCTCATTCTTGCGTCAAATAACACCCGTATTTTGTCAGCAATATGCTGATTGATTGTCAGCAGCTTTGACTTATTCAGTGTGGGATGGTACATACTTAGTTTTTAGGCGATATTTAAACCCTCTCCGTGAACGACCTAGCAGATATGATGTAGTCACTCACACATTGATCATAGGATGTATTCTGTCTTGCCCAAATAACCTTCTGGTTCAGTTTATGCAAACGTCCCACGGTCTTTTCATCCATTGTTGGTTGTAGCCTTAGATTTTAATCAGCCAAAGCCCTCGCCGCACCATAAACTGAACAGTTGATGGCCCAGACGTCGGACTCCTCCGAGATATGCTCACGAAGGGATGCATCTATTGTAGCCAGATCTTGGGGCTTAGGAGGAACCTTGATGATAATGTTTCTCTTCTTCCTGCTTTCCGCGTCGGCCCTAATGTCTCAATTCGGAAGGGGTACAAATGTACACATAGCAACTGTGCAAAAGCTCAACTGTGCAAGTGGAGGGCCGGTGGTACAACTGTGCATGTTGTTGGCCACTAGAAAAACTGTGCACGTGCACAGATGGGACACTCTGTGCACGTCGACATTCAGACACTTAGACATTTAGAGATTTAGACTTAGAATTCTTTGTGCACAGATGGTACCCTCCCAACTGTGGGAACACTTGACGTATTCTACCCTATTAATTCTTTCAACCGGGTTTTCTGACGTACCGTCTTCTTTGTCGCAGCTGTGCTGATTTATAGATTCACTTCTCAATCATTTTCTGTAATAGTCCCCAACACCTTCTCTTACTTTGTTTGCTTCATACATCAATTGCCCTTGCTATTTCTAATGCTGACTAACTCTGTACTACTACTTGATTTCTTGTTTTCTTTATGCATTTGTCAATAAAGTAATTTCTTATTTTTTTCGAAAGCGTTTTGATTGCTTTCTTGAGCTGGTATTTTTTTTTCATGCCCCTATACTTATTTCCTACTCTTATTCTCATGTAATCGGCAAGACCTGTGATATTCACCTTTCTTAGATACGCCTGTTCCTTTTCCCTAACGGCTGAGAGAATTTCATCATTCCACCAAGCCTCGCCAGTCATTCTTCCTACAACAGCAGTGTCACACACTTTAGTTGCAGTCCCGACAATGCTTTCCTGGAGCATTGCACATGCGCCCTTCATATATTTATTGTGTATTAGCGTCTCCCAAGCTGTTCTACGTAAGCATTCGTTCATTTTTTCTGTAAGTTCTATTCACTTTTCTGGCTGTTTCGTCTTTTTAGTTCTCTTTCTGCCAGTGCAGTTGCACTGTCTCGACTGTGCAACTAACCAGCCAAAGATGACCTCTGACTACAGAGGCGGCATCTCGAAAATTAATCCAACTCAAAATGTATCAAATTGCTCCCAGAACGAAAACCTACCAAAAGTTTCCTACGCCAGACTAGCACAGCAGCATCAATTCCTCAAGAAAGTTCAAGCAGTAGTATCAGATGCAATCGAAGGTTTAACGATAAAAGATTATAATCTCGCCATTGGAAATATCGTCACGCCAGCTAATGTATTATTCGTCTCAAGAATTTCCAACAGTAGAATTTGTGTTTACTTAAGTAAACAGGAGCTTGTTTAAAAACTCACGGAGACAGGTACGAAAATAAACATAAATTCACACACTCTGACACTTAGATCGGCTCTCAATATTACTCTAGTCTCTCAAATCACTTGTATCAGAGCAAGCATCAATTGACCATATTACGCTCACGTCATGAGCTTTAGGCGACAAGTATATATAAATCCCGAAGACATAACTAACCTTCCGGACAGTATGAAAATCGAATATGACAACACCACATACTGGATCTACTTTTCCAACGAGAAAGTTACTTGTTTCTTATGCAGAGAAGAGGGACACCTTGCTAAACACTCTCCAATTCAAGATGTAAACAAGAACTCACGCACAGAAACATTGAAAAACACTCAAGCTAGTAAAAATAAAAATAACGAAAATATGGACACTGCGGAAACAGAACCTTCATCCTCTTTCACACATTTAATGCCCTTTCCAATTACACCCAACAGTGCAAGATTCAAGAGAAAGCACAGCCTACTATCAAGCTCTACACTGTCTACTCATGACGATGAGCAAGCAAAAGTGGAAAACTCAGCAAACCCCGTCGAAGACATTACTCTAATCAAAGCCCAAGAAAAACGCATAAGGAATATAGTCAAAAAGCTATGTCCTCAGAAAGCAATTGATGCTCAGCTTGCTCCAGCCAAGAATTTCTTCTTAATAAACGTCAATAAATATCCGTTCGATTTCGATGAGTTAGCTTCCCTTCTCAGAGAGTCCTACGGAAGCTCGAACATACCAGAGGTAGCTCTGAAATTCACTACTGACACATGGAGCCTAATCACCATGCTCAGAGATGCTTACCCTCACCTCGTACATCGAAAACTGAAAGGTCGCAGTACCAAAATTACTAAAAGGCTTGCGAACCTCGACACTACAGATGAGCCTAGCTCAAACGAAGAACAAGAATTCAACAGCTTGGAATCTTTACATTTTCCAAAATGAACTCTACCTCTACAACAACAAAGCCACTCAAAATTCTCTATTGGAATGCAAGAAGTTTTCTAAAACGTAAAGAAGAGATACAAAAAGCTCTTATTGATATTGACATTCTCGTGTGCGTCGAAAGCTGGCTACATCAAAACATCACAAACATCAACTTTCCAGGATTTGTGAACTACAGGTTAGACAGGACGTATTCAACCGGAGGAGGTATTTTACTATTAATTCGCTCTAGTTTAGCTTATCGCGAAATCTAAAATATTGACGTTCCCGATGAAGCATTTGAAGTTTGCGGAATTAAAACCAATAATGTTAACCCAGCTGTTAGTTCAATTGCCTGTTACAGAGCCCCAGGTATCGTCTTTTCACTTGAACAGTGGGATAAAGTTTTTAATAATTTTAAGAACGAAAATAATTGTTTAATTGTAGGCGATTTTCACGCTCACCATATAGATTGGAACTGTGACAAAACTGACACAAACGGAGAAAACTTACTTCAATGCATACAGAAAAATAATTTATTTATACACAATTCTGATACTTATTCCCACATTGATTCTACTTCTATATCGAACATCAATTTAATTCTCTCAAGCAAAATTATCGCCAATAAAATAGACGTTCAAGTGAATGACGAGACTTGGGGATCAGATCACTACCCAATTTACGTCAACTTCAGTACGGAAAAACACGTCTACCATAAAAAAGTCATAAAATTAGATCAACACAAACAAACTGGAACAACGTAATGCAACATTTAGATAACTCTTTCGAAACATTTTTAACAAGTGATTACGATGATCTAAGCGCCAGTCACAAATACGAATATTTTGTCAATCAAGTAACTGAAGCTACTACGGGCAACACGCCAAAAAAGAAAATTGTAAATATCAAATTTCACCGAAATCCGGTACCGTGGTGGGATGAGGAGTGTTCTGAACTTAAAAAGCAAAGAAATGCCGCTTTTAAGGTATGGGGAAAAACTGAAAATCTCGACGATCTCATAAAGTACAAAAGACTCCTTGCTCTGTCCAAAAAAACTTTCAAGGAAAGAAAGAAAGTTACATCAAATTTACAACTACCATTAATTTACTAACTGATGGTCGTTACGTTTGGAATAGTTGTAAGATTCTAAAAAATGAATGGATCACGGTCAATGTATCGCAAGTCCCCGAAAATTTACAACTCGATAAGAAACTAGAAGCTCTCAATAAGCTTTGTCCTCCAATTAAAACACGACATGATCCCAACTATTCACCTAATTGCCAATCAAATGATTTTCTTGAAACTCCCTTCAGCTTTGATGAATTCAACCATGCTTTAGACCAGACATGCCCAACTCGGGGAAATTCCCTCCGGGAACACATGTTCCGCGTACCCTACTCTTTCTCCTAGAGGGCGGGATTGGTGGTAGACGCATGCGCGTGGTAGACGCGTACGTCACAGAGGAGAGATTCTCGCAAGCGTTTACCACCACTCCCGCTCTTTAGAAGAAAGAGTAGGGTACGCGGAACATGTGTTCCCGGAGGGAATTTCCCCGAGTTGGGCATGTCTGCTTTAGACTCTCGCAACACTGACTCATCTCCAGGCTTAGACGGCATAGATTATTACACGCTAAAAAGGCTTCCAATCAAATACAAACTCCTTCTTCTCGATATGTATAATGAAATGTACAGCACTATTGATTTCCCAACAGAGTGGAAAAAATCCTATGTACATTGTACAATTCATTCCAAAGCCCGAAAATAAAGGCTATAGACCTATTACTCTCACCTCGGCATTATGTAAGCTGTTTGAAACTTTAATAAAAAATAAATTTCAATGGTGGACTGAAACTCAAAATATACTACCGAATAGTCAAAGTGGATTTCGTAAGGGGCAATCATGCCATGACAATTTGTTAAACTTAACTATCAATGTTCAGACAGCTTTACGCAAAAACAAAGATATGTTCGCAGCATTCCTTGATGTGAAAGGAGCTTTTGATAACGTCAACATTAAAATACTACTTAAGAAGCTCGCAAATATTAGTTGTCCTCCCATATTAATCAAGTTTATAAGCTTCATAACGATGGAAAGATTTGTATACATCAATTGGCAGATGACATCGCGCTATACTCTAGTAATTTATCCTCACTACAAAAAGCCCTAAATCAAGTTAAAAAAATCTTGCTGATATAGACCTTTTTCTCGCCCCCGAAAAAACTATCTTTATACATTTCAATAACAGTGACATTAAACCCGGAGAAACGGTAATTAAAATAGATGATTTAATAATTAAATCCAGGGAATCCACCACACAGTAAAAACTAGGCGTTCATTTTTATCTGGGATCCTTTTTTGGGCGTTCTAATATGATCTCACAAATTGTCTATTTTAGTACCAGTTTCTGTCTTGTTTAGTTTGCTAACTTCAGATTGATAAATGATCCGAAATAGCGGACTGAAAAGATTCAGAGGGTACATTGTTTCAATTGATCCAAACTTCAATCTTACAACAAACAAATAATAGATGAAAAGACCAGGGATTGGAACGTTTTAGGTTAGACCATTCCGGGTAATTCGACGAATTCAAGTAATTTGAAGAATTCGACTAAATCGAAGAATTCAAGTATTTCGATTAAATCGAAGAATTTAAGTCATTCGAGTAAATCGAAGAATTCAAGTAATTCGACCAAATCGAAGAACTCAAGTAATTCGAATAAATCGAAGAATTCAAGTCATTCAATCAAATCGAGGAATTCAAGTAAATCGAAGAATTCAAGCATCTCGAAAAATGTAAGTATGTAATTCGAAGAATTCGAGTAATTCGACGAATTCAAGCAACTCGAAGAATTCGACTAAATCGAAGAATTCAAGTAATTCGATTAAATCGAAGAATTCAAGTAACTCCATTAAATCGAAGAATTTAAGTAAATTGAAGAACCCAAATAATTCAAAGAATTCAAGTAAATCGTGGAATTCGAGTAAATTGAAGAATTCAAGCATCTCGAAAAATGTAAGTTATCGAAGAATTCGAGTAATACGAGGAATTCGAGGAATTCGACTAAATCTAAGAATTCAAGTAATTCGAATACGTAGAAGAATTCAAGAAATTCGATTCAATCGAAGAATGCAAGTAATTCGATTAAATCGAAGAATTTGAGTAATTCGAAGAACTCATATAATACAGAGAATTCAAGTAAATCGTGGAATTCGAGTAAATCGAAGAATTCAAGTAATTCGAAAAATTCTAGTAATTCGAAGAATTCAAATACACCAGAGTGGACCAGCAATTCTAGGAATTCATATAACGCGTGCGATCGCGCGTTCAAATAGCGAGACTCTGGTGTAATTCAAAGAAATCAAGTAATTTGAATAATTCGAGTAATTCTCTGAACACAAGGAATTCTCTATATTCAAGCAATTCGATGAATTCCAAAAGTCACATAATTCAAAATATGCAAGTAAATCGTGGAATTCAAGTAATTCGAGTAAACCGAAGAATTCAAGGAATTCCGTAAATTCAAGTAATTGGAGGAATTCTAGTAATTCGAAGAATTTAAGTGATTCCGAAAATTCAAGTAATTCGACTAAATCGAAGATTTCAAGAAATTCGATTAAATCGAAGAATTCAAGCATCTCGAAAAATGCAAGTAATTCGAAGAATTCGAGTAATTATGAAGAATTTAAGTAATTACAAGAATTCAAGTAATTCGACTAAATTGACGAATTCAAGTAATTCGACTAAATCGACGAATTCAAGTAATTCGAAGAATTCGAGTAACGCTCTGAATTTAAATTGTTCAAATAATTCAAGTAATTCTCTGAATTGATGTTATTCTCTGAATTCAAGGAATTCTCTGAATTCTCTGAATTCAAGGAATTCTCTCAATTCAAGGAATTCTCTCAATGCAAGGAATTCTCTGAATTCAAAGAATTCTCTGAATTTTTCCTCGAAAAACACTATTTATACTTAAACATGTATGAATAAATGTCTCACCATCAATAAATAATTGTTTTCAAAATTTTTCACAATTATTTCTGTATATAATAATACGTACCAAAGAATTTTTGAACCATCTAAATGCTGCCCCTATAGCACTTGCTATAAATAATAATTAATATCTTGAGCTAATTTTTTTTAGTATATTTTTTATCATTTGAGTGCGTCAAAAACTTAGGATTCCGTCGTCTTGAAGCAAATCCTTCCGAAGGACTCAAAATATTCAGGAGTTTATATTTAGGTGAATTTGATGTTTTAAATTATTCCGACTGCTTAAAAATTTTTTATATTGGACTTGAAAGTTATATAAACGAGTTGATTTGAGGAACATGCGAATTTTCTGGAAAAGTTAATATAGATTGAAAAATTAACTTGTGAGATTTTGAATGCATGGAAATTTTGCTTAAAAATTATACAAACCAGTTGATTTGAGGGTTATACCATTTTTAAACGTATCCTGATTATATTTTGGACATAACCCTAATTCAAAATTTCTTTTTCAAAGTTAGGCCGTAATAGGATCTTAGAAACCGACGTAGCATCAAGTTAGCATGAACAGAAAATTTCAGTATTGAGTTAATTTAAAGTTCGAAAAGATCTAAAAGTTGGAGCGCGCACAACATTGACACGTCATTTCGAGGTTACTTTGGTTTCTAAACTTGACAGTTTAGACTTTGTGTTATCAGATTTATTTGTTGACAGATGATTCTCATTTCGAGCCTCTTTCAATCCACAAATCGACCTTATTTTATTATATTGGGGGATCAAACTGAAGTGCAATTGTTTTGTTGCGTGAACTATTTTAATACCGAATTACGTTCTCAATCGAATGAAATTAAGAAAGGTCAGAAATTCATGCAGTTCTTTTTTTAGAAAATCTCACACATTTTTTAATAAAACTCATTTCCACACCACCGCGGACTCTGGAGCGCGTCGAATTGCCCGAAACGAATCACACTCTCATTGTTATGAGATGCAGGCCGGTTCAAAAAACTGAAATTATGAAAGCATCGCGTGATTAAATTTTAATTAGCAGAAATAGTTTATTCATATAATTTCAAGAAAGTGAAAAAAAAGATTCATGAAAATCGGTTAATATTTGCAGTAATAATAGAAATGTTGAAGTGCACACGATAGTATGCAAAGATACACCGCACTATGGGAGGAAACGCATTTTTTTCGTTCAATAGGTCTACAGCCTTCAATTTTGCCCCAATCCGCAATAATTTCTTTTTTAATTGAAGAGCGCTAAATTTCCAGAAGCTCCTTAGTCAGAGATTGTTGCATTTTCATTTATTTATTTATTATATGTTTACTCGAAGTATGAGAAAATCGAAATTTTTCACAAAATCATTATTTACTCTTCAATAGCTATTTGCATATAATTAAAATCATCTTAAATCTACGCAAGATTACTCCCAGAATGCAAATAATTTGATTATTGTCTGTTTTAATTGTTATAAACAAATGATATTAACAAACAGCCACAATGTGTAATTTTGGTTGAAAAAAATTTGTTTTCGGATGAATATGCTTCAAACTATAGTGAGAGTGACTGTTAGTCACAATGTTTATACAACATCAACAATTGTAAATGTTGTAAACAATTTTTTGCCAAAATTTGGAATTTTTTTCCTTTATTATCTGAAATTATGTATGTGTTTGGAAAAGTGATATATGTTTGATTATGTGTGTGCAAATACATCAGTTGTTGATTTTGTAAACAAATGAAAGAAGTGAATATAAAACTTTGTCCTGGAAAATAATTTCGAATGTTTGTGTGTGTGTGAGAGAGGGAGTACTCTTGCGTCGATTTAAAATGATTTTCATTATATGCAAACCGCTATTGAAGAGTAAATAATGATTTTGTGAAAAATCTCGATTTTCTCATACTTCGAGTAAACATATAATAAATAAATAAATAAAAATGCAACAATCTCTGACTAAGGTGCTCCTGGAAATTTAGCGCTCTTCAATTAAAAAAAAAATTATTGCGGATTGGGGCAAAATTGAAGGCCGTAGACCTATTGAACGAAAAAAATGCGTTTCCTCCCATAGTGCGATGTATCTTTGCATACTATTGTGTGCACTTCAACATTTCTATTATTACTGCAAATATTAACTGATTTTCATGAATCTTTTTTTCACTTTCTTGAAATTATATGAATAAACTATTTCTGCTAATTAAAATTTAATCACGCGATGCTTTCATAATTTCAGTTTTTTGAACCGGCCTGCATCTCATAACAATGAGAGTGTGATTCGTTTCGGGCAATTCGACGCGCTCCAGAGTCCGCGCTGGTGTGGAAATGAGTTTTATTAAAAAATGTGTGGGATTTTCTAAAAAAAGAACTGCATGAATTTCTGACCTTTCTTAATTTCATTTTTTGAGTTTATTTGAATCTGATTTATGTGTAGGAAAAATCATTTTAAAGGCAAGTCTTCATAGTATTTTACTAACTGATGAAAATATTTTTATAATTTCATTCGTGAAATCTCTTCTCTAAGGACAAACATGGTACAAAAATCTCGTAAAATTTAAAGAATGACCAACTATTTACCAAAATTTTTTAAATAAAAATCAATGTGTATCATATTTAAATAAAATATAGGAATATTTATAAAAAGTATTAACATTTTTCAGTTTTAAAATTAATGTATACAGAGTACAGTATTTATTAAAAATTTTACAACGGTTTTTTGTACCATGTTTGACCCTAGGGCAGAATCAAGGGAAAATATTCTAAAAATATGTTCATTAGTTATTAAAATACTACAAAGAAATACCTTCAAAATTTTTTCGTCTTTTTAAAATCATGGGATATTTTTTTATAAAATAAATTTCGTTGAATTTATTTCACAATTATTTACAATTAATTTCCAGTTACAATTATTTTACAATTAAAATAAAATTGTAAAAATAAATATGAATATAAGTTTTCTAAGATTCTTGACAAAAAATTCGAAATATTTTCTAAGATTTCAGATATTTGAAATTAAAATTTGAACAAAAAAAAAACAACCAATTTCAACCGAATTGGTTAATTTTTAGGCAAAAAACATGAATTCTCAACGAAAAATGTGATAATTGCTATTTCAATGAAAAAAAATTATTTTTAATAAAAAACGGTTCAATTTGACAATAAAAAAATGAATTTTCAACAAAATAAATAAATTTTCAAGTAAAAACGATTTTTAGTCAAGAAAAAAGGAAAATTACAACCAAATTATAATTTAGGGCGAAAAATCATTTTTAATACAAACTAAAAATTTCGAATAACTATTTATTCGTTGAGTTATTTATTTTTAAGGTTGTAGGTATAAATATAATTTTCCTAAGATTCTTAATAAAATTTTCCAAGATCAGTTGATCTGGTGTTCGAATCCCAGCGGAGTGAAAGAAGATCTTTTTTTCTGAATAAATTTAATTTCAACAAATTTTCAATTTATAACTCCATCTAGTCTGAGGACGTTAAATATTTTCTGTATTAGAGGATATAACTTTGATCGATATGGTAGATTTCCATTTTCACAGTGCGTGTGAAAGGATTTCTCTTCGGATCGATTGTTACCATCACCGATGATAAGACAGATTCCTATTATAAATTAAAGATAAGACTCAAAAGACTGTGTGGTTCGAATTCCAGATTTTCGCTATGATTTATGTAGGGCATGCCACAAGGTTAAGTTGAGATACGAAATTGCATAAATCCTTACTTTTTTCTTTAAAAGGTTCACGCTCTCTATTCGCTTCAAATGATCAAACATGTCTCTATTAGAAGTCATCAGACGCGGAATTTGATAAGCGAGCTGCGCACAGACAATGAGAATACGTCCGCACAGAGAGCAGATTTTTTAAATCATTCAAAAAGAAGAAGAAAGGCATGGTGAAGCCGTGGTGGGATAGGGAATGTAAAAAGATGAAAAGGAAGGTGAAGAGGAAGTATAAGAAGTGGAAAGAGGGTACTGCGAAAAGGGAGGAGTACGTAGAAATGAGGAAGGTGTTTAGATTGATGTGTAAGATGAAAGAACAGGAAAAGTAGAAATAGCTGGAGGAGGAGTTAGGAAATGTTAAGACAGAAGGGGGCGTCTGGAAGATAATAAATAGGTTTAGGAAGCGTAGAGTAAGGATAAGCGAGAAGATAGGGAGTGAGGAGTGGAGGGTTTTTTTTAAAGAATCATTTCAGCGCTCAGGTTCAAGGAAGAGAGATGATGGGAGCAGAAGAATGGGGGATGCAGAGATGGAGGAGTTGAATGACGATGAGATAGAGAAACAGATAAGGAAGTTAAGAAGGTCAAAATCAGCAGGGCTGAATGGGCTAGAGAACGAAGCATGGCTGTTTAGTACACAAGAGGTTAGGGAGAGGCTGAAGGAGGTAGTGAAGAAAGTATGGAGGGGGCAGGGACTCCCACGAGGGTGGAGAGAAGAATTAATAGTGCCTCTGTATAAGAAAGGAGATAGGGATAGGCAGGAAAATTATAGGGGGATTACGCTAATGAATACGGCGTATAAAGTATACGCGATGGTGGTGGCGGAGAGGCTGCGGAAGGATGCCGAGGGGAAAGGAATATTGCCAGAGACGGAGGCGGGCTTTAGGGCAGGTGGGAGTACTATCGACAATATCTACGTTCTGCAGCACGTGGTGGATAGAGAATTAGCGAAGAAGGGGTCGAGAGTGTACGCGTTTTTTGTGGATCTAAAAGGCGCGTTTCCGTCGGTAGATAGGGGGAGGTTGTGGGAGGCGTTGGAGGAGAGGGGAGCGGAGAGAGGCCTGATCGAGAGGGTAAGGGAGATATATGAAGAGACCAAAGATAAGGTAAGAGGAGGACAGGGGATTTCGGAGGGATTCTGGATGGATAGGGGGTTAAGACAAGGGTGTCCGCTTAGCCAAACGCTTTTTGCGATTTTAATTGCGGATATGGAAAGTAAGCTGGAGGCCGCAGTGGTAGGAGGAGTCAGGATATGAGGGGTTAGAATTTGGTCGCTAGCGTATGCAGATGACATAGTGCTGATGGCAAAAAGCGAGGAGGCCTTAAAGGGAATGATGAAGAGGTTGAGAAGATACCTGGATAAGAACAGGTTAGAACTGAATGCGGAAAAGTCCAAGATTATGGGTTTCAGAAAAGGAGGTGGAAGGGATAAGAAAGGGGAGTGGAAGTGGAAGGGAAAGGCGGTTCAGGCGGTGAAAGAGTTTGTGTACCTGGGCTTCTTGTTTCGGAGGAATGGCGGAGTGGATGGTCACATAAAAGAGAGAGTGAGGAGGGCAAATGTGGTGATGAGGCATGTGTGGGGGTTGGGAAAGAAGTTATTCGCAGATGATTGTGGAAGGAGAATGAAATTGTTTGACTCACTAGTGATGAGTGTGCTATTGTATGGAGTAGAGGTGTGGGGGTGGAAGGAAAGCGAGGAGGTAAATAGGATACAGGAGAGATATGTAAAGTGGACACTGGGGCTGGCAAGGAACACGTCTAATTATATTGTCAGGAGGGAGACGGGGAGAACGAGCGTAGGGATTCTAGCGGGGAGTCGAGCGTTTAAATATGAGAAGAAATTTTTGGAAGAGGGGGGAATTAAGCTGGTTAGGGAGTGTTGGTGGGAGAAGGAGAACAGGAGAGGGGGTGGGAAGATGGAGGTTGAAAGAGAGAGGTATTTTAGAACAAATGGACTGCAGATGGATGAAGTGAGAAGGATGTATGAGGAAGGAAGGAAGGTATATGAGTTGGTAAAGAAAAACAGCATGGAGAGAGAGAAGACAGCAGAGGAAGAGAGGATAAGAGAGACAAGGTTTAATGGGAACTATGTGTGGATTATGCCAAGGGCGAGAGCGCAATATTTGTGTGAGAAAGGAGAGAAAGGAAGTCAGGAGCTTATAGCGAGGATGGGATGTGGGTGCATGGATGGTTTCAATAGGTTCTCGTTCGCTAAGGAAAAGAGGATGTATGAACTATGTGGGAAGGGGGAGGCAAGAGAGGAGCACTGGTTGGATGAGTGCGTAGAGGTGGAAAGGAGTGGGATAAGCATGGAGGTATTGATGCATGACACGGCGGATAAAAGGGCAGTAGCATGGGTGAAGGGAGTCTTAGGTAAGACGGAGAAGAAGAGAAGGAAGGAGGAAGAGGAATGGAGAAGGAAAGATTGTAAATAGAGGAGGAAGTAAATATAAGTAAATGTAAATATTGTAAATAGTAGATATGTATAAGGTATAAGCCGCTGAGGCAGAGTTTGGTAATGCGAGGCAAAGCAAGAAAGTAGGGACATGCGAGCGAGGCGAGGCGAAGCGAGGAAGGCAATGCGATAAGAGCGAGCGGCGTTTGAGATAAGGTGTGGAAGGATGTTAGTTTTAAGAAAATTATGTAAAAAAATGGAAGTGTAAGCAAGTCAATTTTTTAAGGCCAGCAGGCTGAAAAACAAACGTTTATCTATAAAAGTTGACTTCGTCGGTTTTTATCAAATCTTCACGTTTTGAGATCTCCTTGATTCAGAAAAGAACTATTTTTACAAAGCTTCCTGTCTCTCTGTCTGTCTCTAATCTATGACATGTAGGCACGATAACTTTCTAAAGACTGATCAAATTGTATTAACATTGGCCTTGACAGACCTCTTTAAAATTTGATCAACTGCGATTTTTTTTGCTGTTTTAGTTGAAGGCAGCTGAGACAGGGTTCGATAAATGTACTAGGGGTTGATATGTTGCTGTGGGGATGTAGATACAAACAAGAGTCTCAGGGAGGTATTTTTTAAATGAATTTTTACTTTGCACTCTAATACCTACTGCAAAGAATAATGACAGATTTTAAATTAATTATTAAATCATCTGATGCATTCTACTCACCAACAGAGTAAAGGAAAACTACTGATGTCATCAGCAGAGTAGCAATGGTACTACTCATAATTTCGGAATACAAGTTTTAATTTCTTGCAGAATTTTCTGATGTTTGTAACTGATGACTAGTGAAATCAATGCCGCGTTTGCTGGGTTATATACAAACCGTTATCTTGTTTTTTCAAATGATCGTGAATATTTGACAGAAATACGGATAATGTACATGATATTTTTATTGTTTGCATGAATCGCTTTTTTTCCGTGCTTGGCATATTGCGTTACTTTGAAGCAAGAATCGATTTGTCAATATTGCGTACACTGTTAGAAAATTCTTGAAGAGTCACTGAGAAAAATGTTTTTTTTTAAATCAAACAATAATATTTTGTGGAATTCATATCAGTAAGAGAAACAAATTTTTTGCTTGAAAACAAAAAAGGTTTATTTAATTTTTATAAGTAAAAAATATTTACCTTATTATACTTCGTCGGTAAGGCTTAAATTTGAGAAATTATTTTCACTTGTCATTGTTTTGAATTTATTTTAAAGGCGTTGAATTGAAAATTGTTTAATTATAAATGCTTTGAAATGAAAATTGTACAACTATGAAATCTTTTTATTTGATATTCAATAATTTCGAAGAAATTGAAAAAAATGTGTACGTTTAAAATTCGCACCAACCAATTGAAACTATTTGAATCTAACATTATTATTGAATTCAAAATTGACTTAAATCGAAACCAAAACATGGAGATTATTAAAATTAAAAATTATGAATCATTGTGAAACTTAAAACTGGAATCCACCTGAAATGAAGAAATTTCAAAATAAATATTTTCGAATTTAAGCTGTTGAAGCATAAATTCCTTCAGTTTCAAAACCTTACAAATATAATTATTTCAGAATGTATACATATTCACATCCTGTTTCATATTTATTATAGCCCAACAGTTACTTATCATAACATTATTTACTATCTCGTTGAATTTACTGCTGGAGGAGTGATACAAATCAAACAAAAAAATTGTTCATTAAAACATATAATTTTAACTTGAAATTTTAGATATTTTAATGATGATAATTATATCAATAATAAGTATGAATATCATGTAAACGGAAAAATGGTATTTCATACAGAAAAATATTGAAAAATCAAATAATTAAAACTGACACAGCAGGTACAATTTTTCAGTCTATAAGATTTTTGAGGATTTCAGTAATTCCATGGGTTTTTAAAGGCTCTCAGGTATTTAAATAAAATTCCCAGGATCTGATAGAATTTCATAGGCCTTTAAATATTTGAAGAGATTTCAAGGTATATCATCAGATTTCATGTAATTACAGGAAATTGAAACGAATTTTTAATCTCATTTAATAATAAGAGAAGAAACTTTTTTCAGAAAATACATGCATTATTTTTCTAGATGGTACAAGTTAAATTTTTTCAAGGAATTTGCATTATCACAGAGAAAAGCATACATTTTTAATGTCTTTTCAGACTAGATTGGGATATGAATTAAAAATTATTTTTATTCATTTTTTTCTGAAAAAAGATCTTCTCCTTTCGCTCCGCTGGGAATCGAACCTCAGAACTTCCAATTGCCGCACAGTGAGTTTTTTTTACAAAATTTTGTTCAAAATTCTGGCGACTGCTCAATTTTCGACCGATTCTGATACATTTTTTTTTAAATACTCGTAACGAATTATAATTTCATGTAGCGCTGCTACTTTTTTAGTTTTCTGCAAAAAACGAACCTGAAAAAATATGAACTTGCCAAGGTAGCTGAACCACGAAATTTCGAAACTTTCAAAACCATTAAATCGGTAATATCTTTAGACAGAAACCTCAAACTCACAAACCTCAAACCCACGAACTTCAAACCCATGAACCTCAAACCCCCAAACCCGTAAACCCACAAACCTCAAACGCACAAGCCTCAAACCTGAAGCCTCAAACCCAGAAAAATTATACCTCAAACCCACAAACCTCAATCCCACAAAAATGATACCTTAAACCCACAAACCTCAAACCCACGAACCTCAAACCCACAAACCTCAAACCAACAAACCTCAAACCCCAAAGCCAAAAACCTCAAACCCACGAACCTCAAACCGACAAATCGTAAAACCACAAAAATTAAACCTCAAACGCACAAACCACAAATCCACAAGCCCACAAACAGCAAACCCACGAACCTCTAACCCACAAACCCACAAACCTCAAACTAACAAATCTCAAACCCCCGAACCCGTAAACCCACAAACCTCAAAACCACAAAAATTATACCTTAAACCCACAAACCTCAAACCCACAAACCTCTAACCCACAAACCTCAAACCCGTAAAGCCACAAACCTCAAACGCACATACCTCAAACACATAAAACCTAAAACCACAAATCCACAAACCGCAAACCCACAAACAGCAAACGCACAAACAGCAAACCCACAAACATCAAACCCCATGTTGGTGGGCTGGTGGTTTGTGGTTTTAGGTTTATGTGTTTGAGGTTTGTGCGTTTGGGGTTCGTGGGTTTAAGGTTTGTGGGTTTGAGGTATAATTTGTGTGGTTTTAGGGTTTGTGGGTTTACGCGTTTGAGGTTTGTTGGTTCGCTGTTTGTGGGCTTGTGGGTTTAGGGGTTTGAGGTTTAATTTTTGTAGGTTTGAGGTTTGTGGGTTTGAGGTTCGTGGGTTTGAGATTCGTGGGTTGGAAGTTTGTGGGTTTGCGGGTTTGGGGGTTTGAGGTTTGTTGATTTGAGGTTTGTGGGTTTGTGGGCTGGAGGTTTGTGGGTTTGCTGTTTGTGGGCTTGTGCATTTGTGGTTTTAGGTTCATGTGTTGGAGGTTTGTGGATTGTGGGTTTTAGGTTTATGGATTTGTGAGTTTGAGGTTTGTAGGTTTATGGGCTTGGGGGTTTTATGTTTGAGGATTTGAGGTTTGTGCGTTTGAGGTTCAATTTTTGTGGTTTTGAGATTTGTGGGTTTGAGGTTTTTGGGTTTGGGGGTTTGAGGTTTGTTGGTTTTGAGGTTTGTGGGTTTGACGTTTGTGGGTTTGAAGTTTGTGGGTTTGCCGTTTGTGGATTTGTGGTTTTAGGTTTATGTGTTGGAGGTTTGTGCGTTTGAGGTTTTTGGGTTTGAGGTTTGTTGGTTTACGGGTTTGGGGGTTTCAGGTTTGTGGGTTTGAGGTTTGTGGGTTTGAGGTTCCTGGGTTTGAGGTTTGTGTGTTTAAGGTATAATTTTTGTGGTTTTGAGGTTTGTGGGTTTACGGGTTTGAGGTTTGTTGGTTTGAGGTTTGTGAGTTTGCGGGTTGGAGGTTTGTGGGTTCGCTGTTCGTGGGCTTGTGGATTTGTGGTCTTAGGTTTATGTGTTTGAGGTATGTGCGTTTGAGGTTTTTGGGTGTGAGGTTTGTGGGTTTGGGGTTTTCGGTTTATGGATTTGAGATTTTGAGGTTGGTAGGTTTATGGCCTTGCGGGTTTTGAGTTTGTGGGTTTGTGGGTTTGCTGTTTGTTGGTTTGAGGTTTGTGGGTTTGAGGTTTGTGGGTTTGCAGTTTGTTGGTTTGTGGATTTGTGGTTTCAGGTTTATGTGTTTGAGGTATGTGCGTTTGAGGTTTGTGGCTTGACGGGTTTGAGGTTTGTTGGTTAGAGGTTTGTGGGTTTGAGGTTAGTGGGTTTGAGGTTTGTGGGTTTAAGGTATAATTTTTGTGGTTTTGAGGTTTGTGGGTTTACGGGTTCGGGGGTTTGAGGTTTGTTAGTTTGAGGTTTGTGGGTTAGAGGTTCGTGGGTTTGCTGTTTGTGGGCTTGTGGATTTGTGGTTTTGGGTTTATGTGTTTGAGGTTTGTGGATTTGGGGTTTTAGGTTTATGGATTTGTGAGTTTGAGGTTCGTACGTTTATGGGCTTGGAGGTTTTATGTTTGTGGATTTGAGGTTTTTGGGTTTGAGGTTTGTGGGTTTAAGGTATCATTTTTGTGGGTTTGAGGTTTGTGGGTTTAAGGTATCATTTTTGTGGGTTTGAGGTTTGTGGGTTTGTGGTATAATTTTTCTGGGTTTGAGGCTTCAGGTTTGAGGTTTGTGCGTTACGAGTATTTAAAAAAAATTTATTAGAATCGGTCAAAAATTGAGAAGTCAAATCTGTATTATCATCAGAGAATGACATAAATTTTGAACGTCTTTTCAGACTAGAGGGAGAGATGAATTAAAAATTATTTTGATTAATTTTTTTCTGAAAAAAGATCTTCTTTCGCTCCGCTGGGAATCGAACCTCAGAACTTCCGTTTGCTGTGCATGAAAAAATTTGAATAAATTTAACTTGTACCATCTAGCAAAATAATGCGTGTATTTTCTGAGAAAAGTTTCTTCTCTCGATCTCTCTAGTAGCTTAATGGAAAAGCACCCGACCGACAATCGGAAGTTCTGATGTTCGATTCCCAGCGGAGCGAAAGGAGAAGATCTTTTTTCAGAAAGAAATTAATCAAAATAATTTTTAATTCATATCTCCATCTAGTCTGAGAAAACGTTAAACATTTCTGTTATTCTCTGATGATAATACAGATTCCTTGAAAGGATTTCAAAGAATCAATTCACACGATTTGAAGGGTTTTAAAGAATTTTAAATATTTTAAAAGATTTTGAAATATTTTCACTAGATTTCAAGAATTTGTATGATTTCAAAGATTCCAAGGAATTTTTGAGAGATTAAAAGAATTGTAAGGAATTTTTGAGGATTGTAATGATTTTAAGGAATTCAAAAAATGTTATGCTATTTTAAAGAATCTCCTAGAATTACGAAAGATTTGGAAGGTTTTTATAAGATTTTATGATATTTTAAAAGATTCTAAGGGATTATTAAATGATTTTCAAGGATTTAGATTATCTGAAGGGATTTTAAAAGCTCTCCAAGTATTTCAATGAATTTTCCAGGATTTTGGGAAATATCAGAAATTTAAGATTTATTAATGTAAAATTGTTTGTAATGTAAAATTTTTAAAAAAGAACTGACAAAAATTTAAGATTTATTAATGTAAAATTGTACTATAACATTTCCACCAAGAAAGATTGTTCAATCAACAAAGAAAAAAAATCTTATCAAAAATTTTGTATTTTAAAATCATAAAGATGAATTTAAAAAAAAAGAGTTGAATTTACAACACAAAAATATGCATTTTCTATCCAAGTAATTGCATTTCTTACTAAAAAGACCAGTTTTTAATAAAATAATTGAATTTTCAACTGAAAAAGATCAATTTTATAACAAAAATGGAATAGCTACATTTTTAGTAAAAGAAAAGAATTTTTAAAAAAATTTGTTAAATTTTTAACAAAAGAAATTAACTTTTAACTAAAATGCTCCATCTACAATCAAAAAAATAAATATGTAATCAAATAGTTGAATTTTCAACCCAGAAGATACATTTTCCACCAAAAAAGATAAATTTTCAACAAAAAATAGAATGGTTTAATTTTCAATCAGGAAAATAAGTTTTTAAGCAAATAAAATAATTTTTCAACAAAATAGTTAAATTTTCAATAAAAAAACTAATTTTCAACCAAAGAAATGAAATTTCAACCAAAAGGATTAATTTTCTACCAGAAAAGAATAATTTTTAACCAAAAAGGTTAATTTTCTATCAAAAAAGGACATTTTTCAACAAAACAGATGAATTTTCAACTAAAAAAGTTAAATTATTAACGAAAAATAAAATAGTTTAATTTTCAGTTAAAAAAATAAGTTTTTGAGTGAATAAACTATATTTTCAACAGAAAATTTAAATTTTTAACCAATCACATAAATCTTCTAACAAAAAGATTAAATCTCTATTAAAAAAAAATCGACTAAAACTTTAGTTAAATTTTTAATTACAAAAGGTAATTTTCAATTTTAAAAAACTAATTTTTAACGAAATAAATGAATTTTCAACTGAAAAAGATCAATTTTATAACAAAAATGGAATAGCTACATTTTTAGTAAAAGAAAAGAATTTTTAAAAAAATTTGTTAAATTTTTAACAAAAGAAATTAACTTTTAACTAAAATGATCCATCTACAATCAAAAAAATAAATATGTAATCAAATAGTTGAATTTTCAACCCAGAAGATACATTTTCCACCAAAAAAGATAAATTTTCAACAAAAAATAGAATGGTTTAATTTTCAATCAGGAAAATAAGTTTTTAAGCAAATAAAATAATTTTTCAACAAAATAGTTAAATTTTCAATAAAAAAACTAATGTTCAACCAAAGAAATGAAATTTCAACCAAAAATATTTATTTTTGACCAGAAAAGAATAATTTTTAACCAAAAAGGTTAATTTTCTATCAAAAAAGGACATTTTTTTAACAAAATAGATGAATTTTCAACTACAAAAGTTAAATTATTAACGAAAAATAAAATAGTTTAATTTTCAGTTAAAGAAATAAGTTTTTGAGTAAATAAACTATATTTTCAACGAAAAATTTAAATTCTTAACCAAACACATAAATCTTCTAACAAAAAGATTAAATGTCTATTAAAAAAAAATCGACAAAAACTTTAGAGGGGAAGGAGCTAATGGAAGGCGTGCAAGAAGTACTAAAAAGAATTGATACTAAGGTAGAGATAGAGGAAGTGCGAAGTTTAGGAAGGGAAGAGCGAAGAGGGGAAAGAATGGTACTAGTGAAACTGAAGAAATGGGAACATAAGAGGGAAGTGATGACAAAGAAGAGGGTGTTATATGGAAGCTCGGAGAGAATAGAGGATGATTTAACATGGGTAGAAAGGAACATGCAGTATAAGTTAAGGAAAATAGCGGAAGAGGAAAGAAAAAAGGGAAGAAGAACATGGGTTAAGTATGGGAGAATACAGATAGAAGGTGTATGGTGGAATTGGGACGAGGACAAGGAACGGATAGTAAATAATGAGGAGTCGGGAAACTAGGAGAGAAAGGAACGGGAGATAAAGAAATAAGAAATAGTAGGAAACAAAAAGAGACGAGAAACAAAAGTAGGGAAGATTGGAAGATATGCTACTGGAATATAGCAGGCTTAGAAAGAAAGGATAGGGAGTTTATGAAAAATTTAACACAATGGGATGTAGTAGTAATGATGGAGACGTGGCTAGATGAAAAGGGATGGGAAAGAGTAAGGGGAAGATTACCAAGAGGTTACAGATGGCAGGTTCAAAATGCAAAGAGGAAGAATAAAAAAGGCAGAGCAATGGGAGGAATGGTGATGGGTGTAAGGAACGAATGTATAACAGAGAAGGATAAAAAAGAGTTGATAGGACATAAAGAAGGATTAATAGTAGAGGAGATAAATATGGGAGGAGAGAGGTGGAAGATAGTGGGGGTTTATGTGAACGGTGATATGCAGGAAAAATCAGAGGAGATGAGGGAACTGATGGAAGAAAATAAGCAAGAGAGTAGGCTTATAATAGGAGGAGACTTTAATGCGAGAACAGGAGATAGAGGAGGAAGGTAATGGGATGGAGAGCGAGGGAGAAAATCCAAGGACAAGATACTGAATGGGGAGGGAAAGAAGTTGTTAAAGAGCCTAGCGGAGATGGGATGGTTTATCCTAAACGGAAGTATAGAGGGGGATGAGGAAGGGGAATATACACGTTCAGGAGGAAAGAGGTAAACGGTAATTGATTATGTGGTAGTGGACGACGAAGTAAGAGAGAAGGTTAAGAAACTAGAGGTAGGGAATTATGTAGATTCGGATCACTTTCCCTTAATAGTGACAGTAGAGGGAGAAATGAGTAATATCAAGAAGGGTAAAAAGGAAACAAAAGTAAAAAGAGCAGAAAGAGGGGATTGGTAAATGGAAGGTAAAGAACAGTTTATAGAAAAAGTCAGGAATATCAAAA